>JAOPJI010000135.1:9330514-9340546 GCA_027122695.1 Merluccius productus
CCCCCCCCCCCCCCCCCCCGTCCAGGATAGAGAGGTCGTAGTTTGATACTTACTTTTGACTTCTCTTTGTGTGTGTGTGTTTGTGTGTGTGTGTTTGTGTGTGTGTGTGTGTGTGTGTGCGTGTGTGTGTGCGTGCGTGTGTGTGTGTGTGTGTGTCTCAGAGGGAGTTCCACCCGTTGCGTCGCTCCAGGTCCAAACAGGAGCTGAAGTTACTGGAGAAGATCCCTGAGAAGGCCGAAGCCACCGTGGTCCTAGTGGGTACGTCGCCTTCGTCACGCTACTCCTCATCGTCACCACCGTCACCATGGTGACGGTGGTGATTTAGAGACGTCTTAATGCGGTCTTTATCCCTCTAGGCAGCGTGGGCTTCCTGGACCAGCCCTCCATGGCGTTCGTTCGGCTCCAGGAGGCGGTCCTGCTGGAGTCGGTTCTGGAGGTCCCGGTTCCTGTGCGGTTCCTCTTCCTGCTTCTGGGCCCGCCCACCGCCAACATCGACTACCACCAGATTGGACGCTCAATCTCCACACTCATGTCCGACAAGGTCAGTCTCACAACGTTACACTTGTGTTGAACTAAATAGTCAGTGCAGAGGTTGGCGCCTCCGTTAAGGGCAATGAGAAGACAAAACCTCTTCATCTGTTTGGACTTGAAACCAAATGGCAGACATCTGGGAATGGCACCGAGTTGAAATACGCATCAATGGAGCGCCATATTTGGAAAATAATCCATTGATGTCACCTCAAGTACCTCTCTGGAGACAGGATGGCTTCCTCCGAAAAAGCTAGCTGTTAGCTGTTGAACCGGGAAAAGTGGACCACTTAGTAGTAGTCAGTTAAAACCTCTTTTTCTTTTTCTAACATTTCTTTCTGCAGAAGTTCCACGAGGCGGCCTACATGGCGGACGAGCGCCAGGACCTTCTGACGGCAATCAACTGCTTCCTGGACAGCAGCGTGGTCCTGCCGCCGTCGGAGATGGAGGGGGACGACATGCTGCGGTCCGTAGCCCACTTCCAGAGAGACATGCTCCGCAAGCGAGACCAGCAGGACGGCGGCGGCGCCGCTAAGGAACCGGACGGCTTCCAGGACGCAGGTGAGAAGCGTTTCCCCCAAACCCCCTGAGATGAAGTTCTCAGGTCCAGGTTTTAAGATGCGGCTCGGAGAGAATGCGGTCTAGGTCTAGTGGTCTAGTTTTTCCTCAGGTCCCGGCGCAGGGGTTTCAGACGAGGCCGTTCTCTCTTAACGCCTCACTCTTCACGTCGCCAGGTGCGCCGGACCCGTCCAAGCCCGGCGACGACCCCCTGAAGCGGACGGGTCGGCTGTTCGGGGGTCTGGCGAAGGACGTGGTGCGGCGCTACCCGCAGTACCTCAGCGACATCCGCGACGCCATGAACCCCCAGTGCATGGCCGCCGTCATCTTCATATACTTCGCCGCCCTGTCGCCGGCCATCACCTTCGGAGGCCTACTGGGTACGTGTGTGTGTGTGTGTGTGTGGGGGGGGGGGATTAAAGGATTCAATCAAAGGGATGTTCCTCTTCACATCACTTCCTAAACCAGTTCTGAACCTCTGGTCCCGGTCTGAGCAGACGCTTCAGCAGTTGTCCAATCACATGGCCAGTGTAGTGTATGTGGGCGGGGCTTGTTGGCATGTACAGTACCTATCACGGTCCGTGCGGTATGAATGGGACAGGTGAGAAGACGGAGGGGCTGATCGGCGTGTCGGAGCTGATCGTTGCCACGGCGCTGCACGGCCTGGTGTTCAGCGTCCTGGGAGCGCAGCCGCTGCTCATCGTGGGTTTCTCAGGACCGCTGCTGGTGTTTGAAGAGGCCTTCTACTCGGTGGGTGCGGTTCTCCACCTGGCCAGCGGGGGCGCTGTCCCTGAGCTGCACTGTGTGCTGTAATGTAATTGTAATTGTAATGTGGTGATAGAATAGTATTGCACAGCGTTATTAACAAAGGTCATTTTTTAATGGGTTTAAAAAGTTACAAACCTTTTAAAATTTAACTCGATTTAATAAATATACTGCGAAATACATATTCCTATGAAGTCGCTCTAAAAACTGGGCGTGTCCGTCTTTCAAAGACACGCCCACTTGTCGCTCCCCCCCATCCTCCCCAAATCCGAATCCACCTTAAACCTTGGAGGGTTTATATGCTATTAATACACTATGGCAACACACTAATGATCTCCACATGCGTCCAGTTCTGCAAGCAGAGCGAGATGGAGTACCTGACGGCGCGGGTCTGGATCGGGTTCTGGTTGGTCCTCATCGTGGTGCTCACCGTGGCCTTCGAGGGGAGCTTCCTGGTCCGCTTCGTCTCCCGCTTCACCCAGGAGATCTTCTCCTTCCTCATCTCCTTCATCTTCATCTACGAGACCTTCTCCAAGCTGGTCAAGGTGAGGTGACGTGTGGTAGGAAGGCAGATCACCAAACGCGTCGACATGTGATTCACTTCATCTCCCTCAGACATGTTTGTCCATAATACGTTTTCCACCATCTCATGAGCGGTGTCCCAACTCAGGCGCTGCATCCTCCGAAGCATTTGAAGGTCGTGCTAGTGCCTTGCTCCTCAAACTCCTCATGTCGCCCCCGCGCATTGTTCTTGGTCACTAGATCTTCCAAGAGCACCCGTTGAGGAGCAACTGCTCCGAGCCCTTCAACGAGACCACGTCCCTGTTCAACGCCACCCTGGACCCCGTGAGCCCCGCGGGGAAGGTTCTGGGGGAGCCCAACACGGCCCTCCTGTCCCTGGTGCTCATGTCCGGGACCTTCCTCATGGCCTTCTACCTCCGCAAGTTCAAGAACAGCGCCTTCTTCCCCGGCAGGGTGAGGAAGGGGTTAACGTTAAGAGATGTCCACTCCTTACTTTATTCTGTTATTCATAATGTTCTATTTATAATCTTATCTTCTGTGACTGCTATTCCTATTTCTATTTGTACGGAGCACCTGGAACAATTTCCCCCCCGGGGATCAATAAAGTTATTCTGATTCTGATTCTGAAGATGAGACAAGAGTAATTGATGAATTACAAAGTAAAGGTTCTGGGTTCGATCCCCGATCTGCCTTAACCCGCGCCGTAGCTTTAATCTTAATATTATTTTATTCTACTTCAGCTGCGGCGCATCATCGGCGACTTCGGCGTCCCCATCGCTATCCTGGTCATGGTGCTGGTGGACTGGAGCATCGCCGACGCCTACACCCAGGTGAGGCCGCTACACCCAGGTGAGGCCGCTACACTACACCCAGGTGAGGCCGCTACACCCAGGTGAGGTCACTACACTACACCCAGATGAGGCCGCTACACCCAGGTGAGGTCACTACACTACACCCAGGTGAGGCCGCTACACCCAGGTGAGGTCACTACACTACACCCAGGTGAGGCCGCTACACTACACCCAGGTGAGGCCGCTACACTACACCCAGGTGAGGCCGCTAACACCCAGGTGAGGTCACTACACCCAGGTGAGGTCACTACACTACACCCAGGTGAGGTCACTACACCCAGGTGAGGTCGCTACACCCAGGTGAGGCCGCTACACCCAGGTGTTGCGGTTGTCATGGTTTCCAAAGGTTCCGGAAGGTTTCCCCACCCAACTAACCAACAATATGGCCGCCAGGTGAGTGAGATAAGTGACGGCCGCTTGGCGGCACTTTCCTATTTCCTGTTTCCAGAAACTGAGCGTGCCCAGTGGCTTCTCGGTGTCCACGCCGGAGAAGCGTGATTGGTTCATCTCCCCGCTGGGCTCAGACGGACAGTTTCCTGTGTGGATGATGTGCGCCAGCGTCCTGCCCGCCATCCTCGTCTTCATCCTCGTCTTCATGGAGTCCCAGATCACAGCGTAGGACCACACATGCTCTTATACACACACACACACACACACACACACACACACACACACACATATGCATGCAGACACACACACACACACACACACACACACACATATGCATGCAGACACACACACAAACACACTTATAGACACACACACACACACTTATACACCCATATCAACATGCACACACACACACATATGCATGCACACACATACACAATACTACATACACACACGCACATTTCACAAATAAAATTTACTTGATTTGACTTGATGCGCGCACACACACACACTTATACACTCATATCAACACACACACACACATATGCACGCAGACACACACAAACACACTTAGACACACACACACACACGCTTATACACCCATATCAACACACACACACACACACGTTCATACGCATGAACACACACACACACACACATATGGACGCACACATTATCCTACATTGATGTGCATATTTAGAAGGAAATAAAGACAACAATTGAATCTTTTATACTAAATTGACCGTCTTGCTGATATGTAACTACGTACCAACAACGCTAACCGCTAACCGCTAACCGCTAAGTGGCGTCACCAGGCTGATCGTCAGCAAGAAGGAGCGCATGCTGACCAAGGGCACCGGCTTCCACCTGGACCTGCTGATCATCGTGGCGGTGGGCGGGATATCCGCCATGTTCGGCCTGCCCTGGCTGTCGGCCGCCACCGTGCGCTCCGTCACGCACACCAACGCCCTCACTGTGATGAGCAAGGCCGTCGCCCCGGGAGACAAGCCCCGCATCCAGGAGGTCAAGGAGCAGAGGGTGACCGGGTTCCTGGTGGCGGTGTTAGTCGGTGGGTCTCCGCTGAGTAACAGCTCACACCTTTTTTTCTTTCTTTTGTTTTTACAACTTTATTTATAATTTTTTTCATATTGAAAACATTGACATCATTGGTTAAACATTTATTACGAAAGTTGTGAAAAATAAAATAAAAAGTCCCAACAGTCAGAATATAGACTAGGACGGCAGTCGCAGAGAGGGAAGAACAAAGAGTAATTCATTAATAGATAAAAATATGCGTGTGCGTGCGTGCGTGCGTGTGTGTGCGTGTGTGCGTGTGCGTGCGTGTGTGTGTGTGCAGGTCTGTCCATCGTCATGGGGGACGTCCTGAGACAGATCCCTCTGCCGGTCCTGTTCGGGATCTTCCTCTACATGGGGGTGATGTCGCTGAACGGCATCCAGCTGACCGACCGCCTGCTGCTGCTCCTGATGCCCGCCAAGTACCACCCCGACCACAGCTACGTCACCAAGGTCTGTTCTGCGTGTGTGTGTGTGTGTGCGTGTGTGTGTGTTGTCCATATGTGTACATTGTCTGTGTGTGTGTGTGTGCAGGTGTTTACGTTTATATCTGTTCTTCATATATATATATATATATATATATATATATATGTGTGTGTGTGTGTGTGTTCTGTAAGGTGCAATATGTGCATGCTCTGTGTGTATATGTGTGTGTTTCGTCTGTTCTTCATATATATATATATAAATGTGTGTGTGTGTGTGTGTGTGCAGGTGCGGACCGTGCGGATGCACCTGTTCACCTGCGTGCAGCTGCTGTGTCTGTCTCTGCTGTGGGTCGTCATGTCGACGGCGGCCGCGCTCGCCTTCCCCTTCGTGCTCCTGCTCACCATCCCCGTGAAGAGACTCCTGCTGCCCCGCATCTTCACCCCCCGGGAGATACACTGCGTGAGTTACACACACATATTACGCACGCACACACACACACACACACACACACACACACACACACACTTCTGATATTGACCGTTGACCTGTGGGTCCTCTGTACTCCAGCTCGACGCGGACGACGCCGAGCCCCGTCTCGACGACGTGCAGGGCCAGGACGAATACACACAGATGCAGATGCCTGTGTGACCTTTAAGCCCCGCCCCCTGCGGCCACTGCCGCTCGCTGTGGATTGGCTACACACCTTGTCTCGTGACGACCGCTCTGTGTGGACCGCATTGTGGGGGCCGACGGACCGGAGGCTCGGGTCCACTCTGCACCGGGCTTTTTTAATTTTTTTTTTTTTTTAGAAGACGAAATTGACATTTAGTGAAAACCACATTATGCTATTTTTGTTAGAGGATCGCCTGACATTGAGGATATATTCTGTTTGATAACCAACCTTGTTGTAATATGTACTACAGATGAATATTAAAATCAAATTTCCCGTGTGAATTGTGCGTATTGTCCTCATCCCAATGAAACGGTCGTACCAAACATGGCTGCACATCGGGCAAAACAGTTCAATAGGTTTATCCTGAGAGATTAGGGGTCTGATCAACGTTGAAGACATGTTCCTATTCAAGACGAGCTGATAAGATGCTGACAGGTAAACCTCAAGTCACGTGATCTGGAGCTGCCGTTGCTATGACTACCTCCAGCCAGAGATGGCGCAGTCGCCTCAGCTCAGTCTTGCTTTATTTCAGTGCAGCTACATTAGAAATGTTTCACAGGAATATTTAGCAACCAATTAACTTCCACTTTGGGGCCTGAAATTGTAATTTAAATTGTACAGAGGTTAGTGAGAGGCTGACACTTACAACCTGTTGATCATGGCTGATTTTGTGGAGAAAACGCCGTTTCATTTTAAACATGTTATGCTCTCTTTATTGAAAATAAATTGCATTTATCAGTGACATGAATTCACTTAGTTCACATTAGTCGGCATTACTGCATTCAAAATAAAAACAATACTGACATGGGGCCTTTAATGTCCATGGTTTAATATTCTGGTCGTTAGAAATAAAAATATAAGCATTAAATAATATCACTTATAGGCTGTTTTTGTTTGTCTTTCATTCATAATAAATAAACAAATCCACACACATCACCTCAATCTCATGGAAACAAGAATAGACGTCCTAATAATGTGCAGATATACCAACAGACCTGTGTGTGTGTGTGTGTGTGTGTGTGTGTGTGTGTGTGTGTGTGTGTAAGATGGAGCCAGGCACCGGGGACCCGGCGGTCCGTCGGTCCGTCCACCGCGCCGATCCGCCGGTCAAAGTGACCGGAGACGTGACGTGGTCCTGATCCGTCCGTCCCCGTGCTGCCGCTTCCCGGTGTGGACGGGAGACCACATCCACACCGGGACACATGATGAAACCCGTCCGGTTGTTACGGTGCGACCGGGGGTGTGACCGGGGGTGGGGAGGCTGTCCAGGCGGGGCGGCGGTCTGGGGGAAGGTGTGCGCGGAGCGGCGGCCCTCCCCCACTGGCCCCGCGGGCTCGGATTCCCCGGGAACGCCGGCGGCTCTCCGGCCTCGGAGGCACCTGGATCCCCGCGCCGCCTCCCGGGCCGAGACCCGCGACGGGGAAACCCTCCGCCGCCTCCTCCTCCTCCGCCGCCTCCTCCTCCTACTCCTCCTCCGACCGACGCGCCGTCACGCCTCGCGGGGGAAACGTCTCCGGTGGAGCCGCGGGGGGGGGGGGGAGCGACGGAGGGTCGCCCCGCCGCATCACCTGGCTCCTCCCGCCCGCCGCCGCTGCGGTGCCCGGCGCGGACGTCCCCTCGCCCCGCTGCGCATCTGGAGTCGACGCGGGGGTTTACGGTAGAGGCTCCGGGACTCCGGCGTGGAAGCGGCGCCGGTT
Organism: Merluccius productus; assembly: GCA_027122695.1. Lineage (NCBI taxonomy): Eukaryota > Metazoa > Chordata > Actinopteri > Gadiformes > Merlucciidae > Merluccius > Merluccius productus. The sequence goes on from JAOPJI010000135.1 coordinate 9,337,999, forward strand.
GAACGGTCGCGTTATTCGGGGGGGGGGGACGCGGCGGGGACGTCCCCCGGGCCGCCGGTGAGATGTGGGTTTTTTTTTGTTTTTTTGTTAGCCGGTGTTCGGTCGGCGTCGCCCCGCTTGTCTCCCGTTTCACCCTCCGCCTCTCGCAGCGCTCGCTCGCCGCTCGCTCCCCCCGCGAGTTCCTCCCCCTGCGGCGCTGGGCGGAGTTTCACACCGAACTAGACGCTCCTTTTGTCGGATCCGTTTCGATCTGACTCCCCGGGGTTTACCGCCGAGAAATATCCTCCGTTAAACCGCGAAACCGTGATAATAATAAACAACACGGTTGCATAGGTCGTGCGGAAGTACTCCCGGTCCACACTTGACGCGAAGCGGTGAGTATTCAGTCGTGATTTTAACCCGACACGGACGGTTTTCTGGCCGGCCGTCCCCGAGTCTTCGCAGAATCCATGGCGGCTCCGCGGCGCGAGCTGCGGGGCGGCGGCCGGCTGGCGGCGCGGCTCCGCGGAATCCGTTATCTGAACTATTCCCACGTCGTCACGCCGGCCTGCTGCGACTTTACTCCCGGGGGGGGATGTGTGCGAGCAGCTTGCTTTAATTTGGGGGGGGGGGGAGCGTCGATCATTTCACGCATTTAATCCGTTTTTGATATAACGCGATTAATGGCCCTCCTCCTTCAGCACGTGTCCGCCGGAGCGTGACGGCTAGCCGCCGCCGCCGCCGCCGCGGGGAGACGGTCTCCAGGCGGCGTCGCCTCCACGACAACGCGGCGTGTTTTCACGCGTGTTGTCGTGGTGGTGGTGGTGGTGGTGGGGGGGGGAAGTGTCCGAGCTGGAGCCGAGGAAGAAGCCCCCCCGGCGGCGGCGGAAGCTGCGTGGAGACTGCTGCCGGAGTACGGGCGCCATTACTGGGGCAGCTAGCGCTGCGCCGCCGCCGCCGCCGCTCGTCGCCTCCACGCCGCGCGGCTCCCGCTCTCCCCCCCGGCACGCCGTCCGGGTCTTTCCGTATTATCGGACCCTTTTTCCCGCTTGCAACGGGCCGTGTTCAGCGTGGACGCGGACCGCAGCACGGGGTACGTTACATGTAAACAACAACACAGCCCTCCGGTTGACCTTCGGGCGGCGGCGGACTGACTGCGCACGCCGGGAAAGCGAGGCGCTCGGCCCGCTACGCGGCCGCGCCTCGCTCCGCTCCCCTGGGCCGGGGGGAGGAAGCCCGCTCACCGGCGGCTTCCGAGCGGCCGCACCGGGACGCGTGGTAGCGGTCCGGTTCCCCCAGACCCACCAGGACGGGGTCTCTGGTGGGTCTGGTCTGGGGGGGGCTGGCACCGAGTCGTGATGCATGTCCTCGCGGCTGCGTTAAAAGATAGTCTGTTATTATTACTTTAAATTAAATGGCACACCATGGTAAGACCCGGTGAGACCCGGTAACACCCGGTTAGACCCCGGTAACACCCGGTTAGACCCGTTTAGACACCGGTTAGACCCGGTAAGGCCCGGTAAGACACCGGTAACACCCGGTTAGACCCGGTAACACCCGTTTAGACACCGGTTAGACCCGGTAACACCCGTTTAGACCCGGTAAGACCCGGTTAGACACCGGTAAGACCCCGGTGAGTCCCAGTAAGTCCCAGTTAGACCCCGGTAACACCCGGTTAGACCCATTTAGACACCGGTGAGACCCGGTTAGACCCCGGTAACACCCGTTTAGACACCGGTTAGACCCGGTAAGGCCCGGTTAGACCCCGGTAACACCCGGTTAGACCCCGGTAACACCTGGTTAGACCCCGGTAACACCCGGTTAGACCTGTTAGACACCGGTGAGACCCCAGTAACACCCGGTTAGACCCCGGTAACACCCGGTTAGACCCCGGTTAGACCCGGTTAGACCCCGGTAACACCCGGTTAGACCCCGGTAACACCCGGTTAGACCCGGTAAGACTGCGCCTGTCCTCATGGACACCAACGCTGACCTTTCCAGTGACTTTGTCGTGTGGTCCTGGTCCTGGTCCTGCTAACCCAGGTCCAGCCTGGTCTAGTCAGCAGCAGCAGGAGTTTTCTGTGCGCCGCCACTAACGCTTCCGGTTCGGTTTGTGTCCCCGGGGGTCCAGCGGACGGCGGGCGGGTAACCGGTACCGGTGGGCAGCATGAACGGCAGCGGAGTGTCCGCCGCCTCGCACAACGCACGGATCAAGAACCAAGAAGGTACTGTGTGTGTGTGTGTGTGTGTGTGTGTGTGTGTGTGTGTGTGTGTGTGTGTGTGTGTGTGTTATAACCACCGTGTCGGTGTTGTCTCTCCCAGATGGGTGGAGCAAGGAGGACTGTGTGGCCCTGCTGGAGCGGATCCGGGGGATCCTCCCGGACGCGGACTCCATGAAGTACAAGACCACCGAGTCCCACTTCGACTGGGAGAAGGTCTGCTTCGGGAACTACACCAGCGACATGTGCAAGCAGAAGTGGCAGAAGGTTTCCACAGAGGTACACACACACACACACACACACACACACACACACACACACACACACACACACACACACACACACACACA
>JAOPJI010000135.1:9438524-9448720 GCA_027122695.1 Merluccius productus
CAACAAATCAGAAAACACAACAACAAATCAGAAAACACAACAACAAATCAGAAAACACAACAACAAATCAGAAAACACAACAACAAATCAGAAAACACAACAACAAATCAGAAAACATGGCTTGGCATTAGTCTGGAACCTCTCAGTTCATTTTTTTCATGCCTCTGGACACAATTGAATAGACCTTCAACCAATCAGAGCAACGAAACGTGTGACATAAATTAAACTTTTACCAAATCCTGTCAGAAGTACGGCAAACAGTTTGTTCAATACGGTCAGATAGTGGATTCAACAGACTGTTCCACATCAGTGGCAGCCATCTTGGTTGTTTATGAAAATGCCTCAACGGCGCTCCTCTGTACAGTCATCGTATCAAACCCACCCTGTATCTGTCAGAGCAAATAAAACACGAGCTTGCAGATTCATCTGGGTCCCAGGCTATAACCCACCACCTCCCACAACCCGATTCACATATCAGGTGACCTTCGGTGGGTCCTGACCCCCAGGTTGGGAAGCACTAGTCTAACTTGACTTGTGTTCCTCTGTTGTGACTTGAGGATGAAAAGCTGCAGATGCTGGTGGAGGAGTATGGTGTCAACAACTGGTCTTTGATATCTTATCATTTCAAGGTTAGTATATGAAATGATGGCCCCATTGTGATACACAGTACAGGACTTATGCTCTGTATGGAGTTTGAGCTCTATGTTACAGGTTATATATTAACACAGTAACAGTAGACTAACATGCTCGCTTCCTGCTTCCTCTCAGTGTCAAAGGTCAGACTTTCAGTGTCAGCGACGGTGGCAGAATGTCCTCAGCCCAGAGCTGGTGAAAGGACCCTGGACTCAGGAAGAAGATGAGAGGGTAAAGACAACAGGCCTGTTAACCTTTATGTGGTCTAGCAGAGCCATTGTAGAAACACATTGGAACATTGTGATGTAAATGACCTGTATGCGACTGACCTGACTTGGTAGTGTAAACCTCACTTGGCCTTAGGACTTGTATGACTAGTGTTCTGATTGGTGATCATTCAGATTTAAGGTTTTCTTGTTCCTCCAAAGTTGTCAGAGGATGTTGCAGTGTAAAGCCACCTGACCAGCAGGGGGCCACAGTGAGCTCCTATGAGAAACCTCATCCACAGTCCATATGCAGAATTTCATCCTCCCTGTGCTGTGTCTCTCGTCTCTGCATGCACGCAGGTTATCCAGTTGGTGCACAAGTATGGTCCGAAGCGCTGGTCAGTCATCGCCAAGCACCTTCACAGCCGCATTGGGAAGCAGTGCAGAGAGCGCTGGCATAACCACCTCAACCCGGCCGTCAAGAAGAGTTTGTGGACCCTGGCAGAGGACAGCATGATTTACCAGGCCCACAAAATCATGGGGAACCGCTGGGCACGGATCTCCAAACTACTGCCTGGCAGGTAGGTCCAAAGTAGGGGAAAGAATAGAAAACGAACTCGACGTGGAAGACGAGGGAGTGGACATGAACTTTTAAGTGTTTGTTTCCAGAACAGACAACTCTATTAAGAACCACTGGAACTCCACCCTGAAGAGGAAGGTGGAGAATGAGGGCTATCTCCTGCACCGCTCCTTCCTGACCTCCACAGACAACTCTTCTGACACCTCCTCCGTCACCTCCGCTGACACCTCCTCCTCCATCATCTCCACCCACAGCTCCTTGAAGTCCAGTAGTAGACCCGGTGACAGACACTGTCACTGCTACAGCACTTCCACTAAGGTCTGTTACCCTCACTAATGGCAGTGCATTAGTCTTGTGAACCTGCTGGAATGACTCCCTATTCCTGTGTTTTGTATGGCTTTAGTGTATATGGATGGGATAATGTACAGCAAGCCGGTCGTTATTGTGAAATAAACCCAGACAGGGTGATGCAGGACCCCACCGCAAAGTCTACGGTTGGAAATAGCCTCCATAACAACGGCCTGTTATTCATAGCAGCAGTCATTCAGAAATAACAGACCATAGAATGCATAATTGACCAATCAAAACGGAGTATTCAACAAAACTGTGTAATAAATAAATTTATACCATGGCCCGGGTGAATACTCGATTCTGATTGCCTGGAGGGGTGTTGATTAACTTTCGATAACTGCACGGCTATGACGTGATTGTAACATAAGCAGTCTTATCACCGTCCTAAATAAATGCGCTAAACGAATCGTTAATAACAACTGTCAACTTGGACCGGACTCGGATGGGACTACTTTTAGAAATCTTCCCCGTTTTCATGTCGTTACTACGGTCGTCTCTATGTACCGGAGTAATAAGGTAACGTCTGCATGCCATATCAATCTCATGTTAAATGACATTCGGCATTAGTCAGACCCAGGCAAAAGTTGTCATTTTGAGACAGCATTACTACAAAATATGAATCAACACCCTTATATTTCAATGATTCGCAAGTGGCCATGGCCATATATATATATATATATATTTATTTATTTATTACACAGCTTTGTTTATTACACAGCTTTTAATATACAGGACTGATACATTCTATTCACATCCTCCATTCCTCCTCACCAGCAGGGGGAGGTCTTGTGCAACCGCTGCATCAGTGAGGTGAAGGACGAGGCCATGAGCAGCTGTCCTCTGAGCACCCTGGAGGACCTGGGCATGGACAGGGAGCAGCACCCTCCTCTCTCCCTGAGTCAACACCCCCCGGTCAGCTCGACACCTCTGCACCTCCTCCCCGGCCTGCTGGAGTCCCTGCAGATGGTTCAGGTGCTGTGGGAGCTGTGATGGTTTCTGAACTGACCCATTGTTCCGCTCATGGTAATGCACAACTCCAGAAAAGAAAATGGGATTCACAGCCAAAAACACAAATCTATTTATTTACACATCCATGATGGAAAAGGAGCAGGGAGAAGACATCTTATTTTGCCTGCCCCTTACTCAAAATAAACAATAGAAAATAATAGATGGTCTGTCAATTACATCTCTCAGTTACTTCACCAATACTTACAGTAACATGAGAAAAGAAGAATCATATAGAGTCATATTTTGTCACATCAATCAATATCTAATGTGACTCCACAGGACCCAGTGGCCTGGGCCAGCCTGCAGCAAATGATACCATCTCTCCTGACACTTGAACAGCAGTCATCTCCATCCTCCGGTTCCGCCACCATGCTTAGCAGGGGCGTTGTGGACCTGAGCTCTCCGGACCTTCACACAAACACCAAAATGCTCACGGTCTCTTGCCCTTACTCCTCGACATACACCTCCTTTACACCTCAACTTGTATCTTTATGCTAGCATCTGTTTATAGGTCCTAGAAACTCCATTCATCTGTCAGAATGATAGATGGATCAGCTACCTGTTGGTACAGTCCACCAGGGAGGTGACATGCCTCTGGGTGGATAGATTTTGAAAAGCCTAATCAGCCTCACACCTGGTTAGTGGTGAAACGGGCCCTTTAAGCTGTCCTCTTGTGTATTCCAGGATGGAGAAACGTGTCTGAAAGCAGAGGAGGAGCCTAAATGCTCCTCCAATGGCAGCACCCCTGTCAGAACCCTGGGCTTCTCTCCTTCAGAGGTAAGCATGCTCAACTAATGGATCGCGGGCCTTACTCGCTAAGCGGCCATCTTGGTTCTTCAGAGTGGATTAAGTTAGACGAGCTAACAGGTTACTAGCTCTATGTTGAAGAGTGGATTAAGTTAACTATGTTCAACAGTAGATTAAGTTAGACGAGCTAACAGGTTACTAGCTCTATGTTGAAGAGTGGATGAAGTTAGACGAGCTGGATATTGTGGTAAAGAGCAGTAGCGGGTAAGTGGGTGTGGCATTAGAGGCTCTATGTCTCCTGACAGTTCTTCAACAAGGGCCCAGGTGAGGAGTCTACGCTGACCTCCACGCCACTTAGTGCTATGAAGCATCCCAGTGTTACCAGCAGCCCTCACCCCCATGGAGAGCTAGCCATCCGCTGCAGCACCAAACACAACCCCAAGTACTGTTTCACTGCTGGTTCACTGGAGCCCAGGTTGGTTTGATTTACTCTGCTAGCGGCATTGGGTTCCATGTTAGCTTTACATACTATCGACAATATAAGGCTTATTCATGACATCCTAATGGATTCCCTGCTATCCTGTATTGTTTGTTACATCCTCCATCTGTTCTGGGCCGAGGGCTGCCTCCCCGTGGGTTCTGTGTGTGCTTGGGTTGGGCAAGGTAATATGAGCGTCGTCTGTCATCTGTTTTCTTTCAAAGAAACAGATCACAATAAATTCAACCCCCCCCCCCCCCATATTAGATAAACGAACGGCCCGTCAGCTGGAATTCTGTCTGAACGGGAGGGGGAGGCTCCAGATGTATTTTCCAGAGCAAATAAAACAAGACCTTGCAGATTCGTCTGGTTCCCAGTGTGTGGCTAGAGAAATTGACTGAGCAGTACAGACAGAGAAAATAAAATACAATGGGTGTGGTCAGGTTTGATGCAGATCATCTGCTGTGTTTTGGAAAGGTTTAGGACTCCTGAGGCCATCAAGGCCCTGCTGCTGCCTCCTCAAACACCAATACCCTTCAAGTCCATCCACAGCAGCCAGGACGGCCCACTGGGGCTGGAGGGCCCTCAGGTAGTGCTGACAAAAGTAGTTACACCATATACTCAAAGAGCCCCCATTTTACCTCCAGCTGTGATGTTGATTAGCCATTTCATTTGCTATTAACTTATTAACTTAGTGCAGTATTTAAATGTCGACGACACAGTGGTTGTATCCTTAACTCGCTGCAGCGTGTGTGTGTGTGTGTGTGTGTGTGTGTGTGTGTGTGCGCGTGTGTGTGTGTTTGTTTTTTCAACTGTTGTATGTGGAGGCCTATAGCAGTCCGTTGCTAGTGGAGACTGGTGTCTTCATGCACAACGGAGGCTCCCTGTCTTGTCTTCTCTCTGAGGTCAGTAAATGTCACACCAGGACGTAACCAGAGCATTAAATATCTCTACCCAGTATATAATAGTGATGCTTACATGTCACGGCACTTCCTTTTAAAATCTCTCCCAAGGACTGAACTCTTAGTGCTTTATATCTCATTGCATTTTTTCAGGATGACATCTGCTGTATGTTATATGTATTTATGTTTTGTTTTTGTTTTTTAATTTTAGTTTTTATTATTATTATTTTTCTATGATGTGTATTGGTTGTGCTGACTACTGTTGCAAACCAAATTGCCCCTCGGGGACAATAAAGACTATCCTATCCTATCCATCTCCAAATGGTTCAGATCCCTATTTGCTGGAAGTCCGAGAGGAAGAGTTTGGTTCTGGAGGCCTGGAGTGAAGACAGCCCGACTGGTCCACTCTGCACCCAGGAACATTTCCAAAGCACTCAGGTGGCCACAATTCTCGTGCTGGTAGCTGACAGATAGCCTAGATTGTGTCATCAGGCTGGTGTTTGCTTTTAGCTGTGCCAAGCCTTAGTCCAACTGCCTCTAGCGGGGTCAGCCTGAATATAAACCTTGTGTCCGTCTGTCTTCTAGATCCAGGGAGAAAGCCTGCTGAGGGGTGCCCACCTGAACAGCTCTCTGCTGGGTTGTGAGGAGCTAGGCTGCTCCCCAGAAGAGAGCCCTGGAGACCACTTACCTATCCAATCAAAATCAGCACAATCATAGCAGGTTGGATCTGCCCAATTTCCCCAGCACCTGCACTGCCCAGAAGCACCTACACTCAGCCTGATGGAGATGTTAGAAGGGCTCCGGGGTTCTGGGAGCTGGCCGTACTTACGCAAGGGTCCTACTTTTTCAAATATACGATAACCAAGCTGACATATTGCCATAGCGGTATCTCTAGTTTAGAGAATGACCCACCTGATAGCTTACTGGTGAATGGGAGAGGGTAAGTAATGAGTGAGTAATGAGTGACTAAGCAGGCCGGGTTGCTGGTTCACCACTGACCAGCAACAGTGACTCTGTCCTACAGACGGTCATCGTAGCTCAGCAGTGCATCTTCCTGTAGTTCTCGATAGACCGTTGTATTTCTACTGTGTTGTTCAGCTCCACATGCTAAACAGTATTGATTGCAGTCAGCAGTCACCACATACCACCATTCATAATCCACTATAGTGTGGCTTGAACCAAGATGCTCGCAACGTTTCTAGTATATTTTATCTAGGTAGTCACACTTCTTCTATCCTTGTCACTTTCTGTTATTGGAGTTGAAGGTATATTCAGCATTTGCCTAACTAAGCCATGAGCTTCCTGTGGCTGGTGAGGTTAGCTCCTAATGTACAATGTGGTGCTGCGTCTGAAACACTCCCATCAGCTCTGATTTATGAAGTGCTGCAAGCCCTACATATTGTAACGCATATGTTAATTGTTGATAACTGAAACATTTATTGGATTCTAAATGCTTAATATGATACAAGCATATTATTATATATATTTATTCGTCTTCAGTAATGTATATTGAGTGAGGTAAGCAACATGAAGCCACTTCAGGGGGTTCAGTTCTGACTCCAGTTACAGAGAATTTAAAAAAACATCTACGTTGAGTCTGAGTTCTATGTTAAAACTGGTGCTGAAGTTTGTCCTGGACAATTCTCGGTGTTCCTACGTCTGTCTACATAGTTTTGTCTCTCAATTCCCTCATCTCCAGAGTTTTAGATGAAATGTCAAATGTGAAAGGTCATTTTTAGGACTCTTTAGTGTCAGTAAAGAAGGAAGCCGTTTGATAGAGGTGGTTTCTGGATGGTATCAATAGATGGAGGCAATATCGTTATCAACAGGAAGACCTTCAGCAAAACATCTTAACGGCTTTGATCCCAGTGAGTAAACAACAATATTTTACCTTTCATTTAAAAATATATATTTTTAAATATACAACTGCATAAATCGGCCTAAATACATGGTTTGATTTAAAGCTTGTTTTAATAGTTTTTTAGTTCTCATTTTAAACAGATGAGATGGCTGGTTCAGATATTATTTTTAGGAAATCATTTTTAGGATTTTAACCATTAACAATGACTAACAAACCATATTCTGTACCTCAATGAAGCCTTTGCGTGTGAATGCTGTTTTTAAATGGAAAGATTTGTTCCTTGATAGAATTAATTTTCAATTGTGGACAGGCTGATGTAATGTTTGGGTTTATTGTTTGTCTCAGACAAGTCTGGTAACTGTTCAAGCACTGATACTGCTACATGTCATGATCACATTGGTCATATGGAATAAATGTATTGTTAATGATTCATCGTAATTTTCATAAAGTATCGTAATGTATCGTATAGTATGGGCACTGAGAATACTAAATAAATAGAATTAAATGTGATGATATGAGGTCCTGTGTGGGCATTAACCAGGCCACACACTACTCTCTGTAGCTAAGAGTCACTGGTCCAAATAAATAGAACCTATGTTAAAGCAGATAAGGAGAGGGAGGTTTTCTCTGTATTTTATACAAACATTAATTTGTGCAATAAACATACATCACATTGACGTGTCACTGAGGTAAAAAACTGAATGAGAGTAGACGGCACCGTGTGTGACAAGAAAATGACAACCCCAACACAATGATATGGATCAAATGTCCGCACAATTTCAATACTTTGATCACGCTACTGTATTTATTTGGACTAAACTAGAGTAGCCTACTGAAGACATCCTGCTTACCAACTAGATGACGCTATTGCCCAGCTTGATTTGGTTTGGGACATAATATTGTAACCAGACCATTGTGTCAGTCCAGTCCCATCCTGGCATGGTTTATGGCCCTCGCTCTGCCCCTGCTGGTCATGTTTAAATCCAGTGGTGTAAATAGAGTGTAAATGGGCATTTTCCAAAGACAAAACCAAAAGTGCAAAGTGCATACAAATTGTTACTTGAGCATGTTGTATACATGTCCTAAATGCTTAATATGATACAAGCATATTATTATATATCTCTCTTCGTTCTTTCTTTGCAACAGCCCAATATCAATATCTACTGTCTGGTGGTCGCGTCTTGCTATCGGCTAGTAGCTAGCATGACATACAGGTGTCACAGCGAAAAGATAGCCTAGTGCTAGTGTGACAGAAACATAATTGAGTCTACTTGGGGATAAAGCCAAAATCACACAGTGGAAATGTTGCTTCATATTTTTAGAGTGACACAAATAAGAAATAGGTTCCTATTGTTTCAAAGGAGCACGCAGAGCGGGAACGTAGCGCGGCTCTATTTTTGCCGCTCGCTGGACTGAAGTCCATTTTGGATCCCTATTTCGCGTCTGTCCTGACACAGCCGTGTGCTTTGGGCCTCAGAGTCTAAATGCTTGAGTCTAAATGTTTCTCTGAAGGCCCCCTAGTCAGGCAGGTAGGCTGAATTGATGGAGCCTGGGTCTGCGGAGACATGGGGGAGGTGAGGGCAGCTCTTCCTCCTGGATTTGGCCAGGACACGGTGGAGGAGGCTGGGGGATCCAACCGTGGAAGGGCTGTCGAGTGCCAGGGCACGCCGAATGCTGTTCTTCCTAGGCAGCCTGGGCGTCCCAAGTCCACTGCCAGCGCTAAAACAGAGAAAGAGATTATGCTCTGGATACCTCCGTCAGCATTTGTCTATACATACATAAATAAACGGTCACATACCTGTTAGACTTTTTTTAGATTCTAACCTTCTTTAACTTTGAATGGGTTGCCTTATAAGATAATGGATTTCATCTTATGAACAGTGTTAACTTGTAGTCACTTGTTCATTTATTTTATCGTATTTGTTGATTCAATGATGGTGCTGAAAGTGCAGGTGTGGTTACCCAGGATGGCTACAGGGGGAGGCCGGGGTTGCAACAGGTACAGAGCCTCTCCTCAAGAGGCTGGGCGTGGCTTTCCCTGATTCCCCGCTCTGCTGAGAACGTATTCAGTCGTTATACTTTGAGGAAAACCACAGTCATGTGTTTCAAACCAGTTTGAAGTAACCTGCATGAAGTAAGCCCCATTTGTAACCCAACACTCCAATATGCAACCCCATTTTTCTGCAGGGGGCATGTGTCCCCATGAACATGTGGTCCTGTGGACATGTGGCTTGTTATACTATAATACTTAACAGTGGGATGGACCTTGAAGAACACCAGTCTGATCCAAGAAACCAGATACAATAAGAGTGACCATCAACACAGAAGGACTGTTGAAAGAGAACTGAGAACGTCTACAAATACACATCCTCAATTCAACATATTAACTGCAGAGTGATCATTTCACAATAGACTCTGAAAAGCTCACATCTGAACTGAGTAACTCTTGTTTCAATGTCCAGGAGAAAGGCAGCATAACCTGATCTGTGCTGGCAGAGCAGTGCAGAGCAGTGCAGAGCAGCGCCACTGCTCCAAGAGAGCAACACTAGACTAGTGGTTGTACTGCCCAGGTTGACTCAGAAGCAGAACCACACGTACCGGGCCACGTGTGGTGACGCAGGCTGAGGGGAAGTAGCCCTCGTTTCCGTTGTGCAGGCGTCCAAACCACCATGAGGGATCCTCTTTGAGCAGAACCTGGATGACATCACCGTGGCTCAGATCCAATTCTTCCGGACAATGGGCTCTATAGTTAATGGTCGCCACCACCTGAATGGCACATGTAGAGGGCCTGTATTTTACCACCAGGTGGGATGGTGATTAGCCATTAGAAGCCATTACAAAATGTACCCTGTAGTGACATCACACCTGGTGCGCGTGTCTAGTCCAGATGTAAAATAGACGCCCTTTAATCTCCTGTTGCTGATTAGGTCAATGATTACGTAAGGCTGTCGGTACTTGAGTACCGTTTGTGTTTTGAAAGCACGTCCATTTAGGTTTTCAGAAAATGTTGGCAGGTTACATTGTGCGAGAGTATAACAATCGGTTGGGAGAGTGACTGCGAGAAAGAGTCACTTAATAGGATACCTTCCGAACTCACCTTATCTTCATCTGTGGGCCGCGTTCTCACTCTCGATCTGCAAACTGGGAAGAAAAGTTTGCTAAGCCGTGGCACACTAATAGAATAGAACCACTACTAGAACCTTTGACACCACAAATGTACATTTAACCAGTCCACACTAAAATGCCCATGCTCGTGGACATTTAAACACTGAGCAGTACTGTCAATGTTAAAGTTAAACTAGACTTAGAAAGCTCAAGTCCATCATGATGGCTCTAACTACCAGAGGGATCCAACCACTGTGTGTGTGTGTGTGTGTGTGTGTGTGTGTGTGTGTGTGTGTGTGTGTGTGTGTGTGTGTGTGTGTGTGTG
>JAOPJI010000135.1:9500054-9516836 GCA_027122695.1 Merluccius productus
GTGTGTGTGTGTGTGTGTGTGTGTGTGTGTGTGTGTGTGTGTGTGTGTGTGTGTGTGTGTGTGTGTGTGTGAGGGTTAATGTGTGTCTGAGACGGTTAGTGTGTGTAAGAGGTTTTGTGTGGGTTAATGTGTGTGTGAGAGGGTTAACATGTGTGAGAGGGTTAATGTGTGTGTGTGTGTGTGTGTGTGTGTGTGTGTGTGTGTGTGTGTGAGAGAGAGAGGGTTAACGTGTGTGTTTTTGTGGTGCAGCAAAGGTTCCCTTCCCCCTCACTCTGAGGTTTAAACCCATGCTGCAGAGAGGAATAGAACTGCTGTCCCTCGACGCCTCCTGGTAACACGCGCACCACAACACACACCAACATGTCTTGTGTAGATATCACAGCATGCATTGTGTCTATGTCCCAGAATGCCTTGTGTAGATATCCCAGAATGCCTTGTGTAGATATCCCAGCATGCCTTGTGTAGATATCCCAGCATGGCTGTGTTTGAAACACAACGCTAACATACTGCCTACTAAATACTCAGTGAGTATGTTCTGCATACTTCCTACTAAGTGAATGATTAAGTATGTCTAGAGCTAGACCACATGGCCAAAATCTGTCACAATATACTTTTTCATATCAGTCAATACGATCATTATTACAATATCAGTCAATTAGTGTGTTAACAGGGTATTTTTTGGTTCTGAGCCGAATACAATATAATTCAATTCATGTTTGTTATTTGTGTGTGAAATAAATTCAAACGGGTTCCATATTAAGCTATATTAAACACCAGACCGGTATACTGAATGTCACCACTAGGTGCCGCTCCAGAGCTGGTGGTGGTAATGCAGCTACACTGCTCCACTAAAAAAGACGAGAGTATAGAGATCAGCAATGAACCACTGAGTGACACATTGTGTTTTTATTTCTCACAACTGTTCAACATCTAAAGTTTAAACATAAAAATAATAAATAAAATGAGACTTGAGGAACTGTTGACACGTGGCCTCATATACGGTTTCCGGGCGTGCATCTTTCATCGGGTTCAAATCCAAAATGTTGCCATATTGGTGCAGTTGTAGTTTTCTTTGAGACTAACTCTTCCATGTCTCGACTCGCAGAAAATTCACACTGAAGTACACAGCCAAGGATCCCAGAATGCATAGGAGATTTGAAAGCAGGCTGAAAGCTGTTATAATTTGACTGTTTATATCTCACTTTATTGAGTTTAATATTATTTTGGTCAATTTTTTAAAAAGGCCAAAAAAAATAAAAGGTGGTCAGTTTATCTAAGTGACGCCTGTTTGGAAATTGGCTCGAATGTTTTCAGAGATGTGAGGGAACGTCTGTAGAGACGCAATGCATTGTGGGGCAGTTGACCTCATACTTAGTATGACTAGTATGTTATGCAGTTTCGAGGACAGCCCATGCCTTGTGTAGCTATCCCAGCATGCCTTGTGTCTATATCCCAACATGCCTTGTGTAGCTATCCCAGCATGCCTTGTGTCTATATCCATATCCCAACATGCCTTGTGTAGCTATCCCAGCATGCCTTGTGTCTATATCCCAGCATGCCTTGTGCCTATACCTCAGCACGCCTTGTGTCTATATCCCAGCGTGCCTTGTGCCTATATCCCAGCATGCCTTGTGTAGATATCCCAGCACGCCTTGTGCCTATATCCCAGCATGCCTTGTGTAGATATCCCAGCATGCTTTGTGTTTCAGGGTAAGTTCTGCGTCCTGGTATTTCCTCAACGTGTTTGGTCTGAGGAGCATGTACAGCCTGCTGCTGGGGCAGGACAACGGTTAGTACATCCCTTAATAATATATACATATAATATTATATATATATATACTGTATATATGTGTATGTATAATACAATACATACATATATTCCACCCAGATATACATACGTATCTGGGTGGAAACTCCCACTTTGAAACGGCCAGTCAGCATAAGTTCCAGGTGTTGAGTGCAGCGTTCTCCTAGCTGTATGAATCTATGAATATTAGTATTGTAGTAGTATAGCCATATTACATGAGGTTACTAAAGTAGCGTTGACGTTAATCTATAACGTAATGATATTTATTTACTTCCTGTGTGTAGCTGCTGACCAATCACGGGTCATGCAGGACCAGATGACCGGCGCTGCCATGGCGATGCCCCCTGACCCCAACAAGGCCTTCAAGGTCAGAGATCGACTGCTTTAAATAGGAGTATAAAGTAGAGGGCCTAGTATTCAGTAGTAGTACATATCAGCACTAACTAGTATTATATTGTGTACTAACTAGTTTTATATATTGTGTACTAACCAATATTTTATGGTTGTCTTGTGTTCAGAGCGAGTGGGAAGCGCTGGAGATCGTGGACCACAAGTGGGCGCTGGAGAGCGTGGAGGAAGAGCTCATGTCCAGAGACCTGAATTTCGGGACCCTCCTTAACGAGGATGTGCGGGCTGCCATGTTCTAGAGGAGGAGGAGTTACTGTGAGCACCTCCTTGTGGAGGAACTGTGTCAGGGCGTCTTATTTATTGTCTTGTTACCTCATTGATATCAATAAAGACATGCTTCATCTCACTCTGGATCTCCTTGGTAACGGGAGGGGCTGGAGCTTCTGTCTCCTTGGTAACGGGAGGGGGTGGACAGTGTTTTTTCAGTAGCAGTGCTGTTGTGCCGTATGTCCAGGAGCAGGCGACGCCAGCCTGTATTCACATGCGTTTAAATAGCTTAAAATTAATAACATGACCATAGGATAATTCATGTTTGCCTTTTGTGTCTTAATTTACAGCTTTTGACATATATCTGTAAAATATTTAAAAAAATGAAATTCCCGCAACACTGACAATTACTTACATCATTTATTTAAAATGAAGTGTTAAAAGTGTCTTCTGAGTTACAAGTAAGTTCTCAAGCTCAGTGACATCGTCTACATCTTGCCTGTGAGCATTTTATTATTCTGGGCCTTTGGTAGAAGAGCTCCAGGTGAATATAGTGCTATAATACAGCTACTATAGGGCTGTAATACAGCTTCTATAGGGCTATAATACAGCTACCATAGAGCTTTTATACAGCTACTATAGGGCTGTAATACAGCTTCTATAGGGCTATAATACAGCTACTATAGGGGGCTATAGGGCTACAATACAGCTTCTATAGGAGACCACTATAGGGCTATAATACAGCTACCATAGAGCTATAATACAGATAGGGCTATAATACAGCTTCTATAGGGCTATAATACAGCTACTATAGGGCTATAATACAGCTTTTATAGGGGACTTTAGGGGTATAATACAGCTTCCATAGGGCTATAATACAGCTACTATAGGGCTATAATACAGCTTCCATAGGGCTATAATACAGCTTCTATAGGGGACTATAGGGCTATAATACAGCTACTATAGGGCTATAATACAGCTACTATAGGGCTATAATACAGCTTCTATGGGGGGCTATAGGGCTTTGATACAGCTAGTATAGGCTGGTGTCGGTATGACGTCATCAGAGCTGATAACCAACATTTAGACACCCGGTAGGATCTGGTCAGAGGTTATAATTGGCATTGCAATTCATAGGACATCATTGCATCAGGGACCGCCCTCGCCCGGCAACTCCAGACACACACGGAAGCATCTGTTGTCATAACAACGTTTATTCATATCAAAAGCTGGAATACATTAAAATATTTCATCTGTTTTATCAGGAAAATTTAACACCAGCAGTTCTCGCAGCTCAAAGCGGAGATAATTATACATTTATTACAAAAATACTGTACACTGTCCCTGTATCCTATACACACCCACAACACCCTGAACCAATCACAACACCAGGCCTCATGCCCTGAACCAATCACAACACCAGGCCTCATGCCCTGAACCAATCACAACACCAGGTCTACCCTGATTGTTGAAGAAAGTCCCCAGAAAGACTAAAGTTAAATCTCCAGGCTGATATTGTCCCTGAAGCTGCTGGTTAAGCCTCCTGCTGCCTTCCCTAAACAACTCTATTTATAGATCTAGATATGTATAGATATATGTATTTATAGATCTAGATAGACTTATATATCTAGATAAATGTATTTAGTTTACAGTGTTCTAGCCTTACTGACGTAAGGCCTCTGAGCCAGTAGAATAAACACGCATCCCATCATAAGTGATGGGATGCGTGTCAGCAGCTCTGGTCTTCTACGCTCCCTAAACCCAGTGGGTCCCAACCTTGGGGTCGGGACCCCACTTGGGCTCCCCTGATATGCATACGGGGTCGCAGAAGACACATAAGCTAGAGATATTGGATGATCCAGATCATATCTGATTCATAGCCACGAGCAAACGACTACTAATTCCCTAATTGTGCAGTAGAGCGATGCTTTACGTTCACCAGGACGGTGATATTACCGGCAGATGTTGATTGGGTCAAAACTATTTTTGTTGAAGCAGACGCACAAAAGTTGGAGTTGCAAACATTTTCAGAGCTAGAAATGTCCATCTGTCTGTCCTTCTGGCAGCCTCTCAGACAGACAGACGGCAGCAGAGTTGAGACAAAGCCAGTCTGTGAGGAGGGGGACTTCACTATTCAAATAATATAATAATCATAATAGTATGATATAATAATAATAATATGATATTTAATAACTATGATAATAATATATAATAAGGCCCATTCATAGCAACAAACGCTCCAGGCAGATTTATTCAGTCTGTTTCCATGGTGACGCAGGCTGCCCCGCCCTGCTCTGTGTCCTGCTTGGTACAGGAAGTGATGTCAGTGGAGGGGGCGTGGCTAGCGGCAGGGGGGGCGGGGTGTCTGATCTTGTCTTGTCTGTGGTAGAACAGGAGGTAGGCTGCATTGGTCTGGAAACAGAAAACAGGTTAGCATTATAACTACAGTAATAAAAATTATAAGTAATACAGGTTATTATTAAAAATAATAATAACTTATACAGGTTATTATTACTAATATTAATAAGTAATACAGGTTAATATGACTAATATTAATAAGTAATACAGGTTATTATTAAAAATAATAATACATTATAATGGTTCTTATTAAAAATAATAATAATAAGTTATACAGGTTTGTATTACAACTAATAATAATAATAAGTTATACAGGTTAGTATTATAACTAATAAGTAATACAGGTTATTATATAAAAAAGAAACTTATACAGGTAATTATTACTAATATTAATACAGGTTATTAAAAAGAATAATAAGTTATGGCGGTTATTATTCCTAATAATAATAATAATAATAATAATAATAAGTAATACAGGTTATTATTCCTAATAATAATAATAATAATAATAATAATAAGTAGTACAGGTTATTATTAATAATGATAATAAATAATACATGTTATTATTATTTTTTAAAGTTATACAGGTTATTATTACTACTATTATTATTATGAATGTTATCATTATGAATGTTATTACGAGTGTTATTATGAATATTGTGAATGTTATTAATATGAATGTTATTGTTATGTATGTTATTATGATTCTATTGTTATGAATGTTATTATGAATGTTATTTTGATTAATGTTATCATTATGAATGTTTTTTATGTATTGTATTGTTATGAATGTTATTATTATGAAGGTTATTCTGGATGTTATTAATAATTAATTATATTGTTATGAAAGTTATTATGAATGTTATTATTATTTATTCTATTGTTATGAATGTTATTATTAATGTTAATATTATGACTCACCACTATCTGGTCCTCTGTAGCATACGTCACTTTGCTGTCGTCGTAGTAAAACCACTGGCCGCTGTCCTTGTTTCTGCTGTAGCTGGTGTCTATACACACACACACACACACACACACACACACACACACACACACACACACACACACACACACACACACGAGATGGTGGGTTTCAGCGGTAGCAACATGTCTGTTCTATGAAACCTTCTCACATTCTAACACTATACCTGTCATGGGGACACTATACCTGTCATGGGGTTCTTGGGGACAACCTTCCTCTTCACCTTCTTGAAGAAACCCGTCTCTGTGTCGTTGAAGTAGTGCTTCCTCATGGCAAACGACTACACACACACAAAACTCAAGATATAACTCAAAGCATAGACACAAGAGATGGACAGGCAGTCAACAGGTGTGTGAGTGTCTCACCTGGCGGGGGATGTATTTTCCATTCTCCCTCAGGATTCGGCTCCTCAGCAGCACCTGACTGAGGGAGAGATGATCGACATATCGTCATGACAACTACCTAACCAATAGACTAACCACTAGACTAACTAACTACCCACTAGACTAACTACCCACTTGACTATCTAACCACTAGACTATCTAACCACTAGACTAACTACCCACTTGACTATCTAACCACTAGACTAACTACCCACTATACTAACTAACCCCTAGCCTACAAACTACCCACTAGACTAACTAACCCCTAGACTAACTAACCTTACAGAAGCCCAGCGGTCACCTGTCAGAGACCTGCTCCAGGTCCACCTTCTTGTCGCTGTGGAGCAGCTGGCTGACGTAGTGACGCAGCACACCCACCAAGAAGGTGATGAACACGATGGGCAGCACCACCCACACCCTGATACTGGAGTCCAGCAGGAGCTCGGGACCCGCCATGGCACAGATCAAAGGTCAACCACTGGAGACACACGCAGGGCGGGGCTCTGTGGGGAGCACAGAATGGTAGAGGGCTGTCTGTCAACTAAGATCACATGTACTTTATAACACACACACACACACACACACACACACACACACAGCATGGTGGATGGCTGTCTGTCAACTAACATCACATGTACTTTATAACACACACACAGCATGGTGGAGGGCTGTCTGTCAACTAACATCACATGTACTTTATAACACACAGCATGGTGGAGGGCTGTCTGTCAACTAACATCACATGTACTTTATAACACACACAGTGTGAGCAGTCCTTTAATAAAGGCGTCATGTTGATGTAAAGTTAGAGAGATCTGAAGAGGTCAGCCGCGGCTAGCAGATAGCGGCTAGCAGGTAGCGGCTAACTCGTCTAGTTTAAACTGCAGCTAAACTCAGCGTCACGTGACAGTAACATCTCCGTGGATGAAAGGCGGGAAAGTATTAGGTATTGTTAAGTCTTATTGAGTATTATAATGGTCCATGTATTCAGGACACAGTTTATACTCATAACTCACCACATTTACAAAGTTAGTTTGGCCACAGACGCGTTCCAACGAGGAAGAAGAAGACAGCTTCCGGTTCCGGGAATAACATTGACCACGTGACAGCAGCGCCCCTCAGTGGCAACACGTGTAAAGACTCTATAACGCGTGTAAAGACTCTCTATATACATGAGACATGATATAGAGACATGACATGTCATATCGAGACATGTCTCTATAAGACGAATTAGTGTGGACAGAGCCAACTATCAAGTCTCTACGACCATCAGAACAGAAGTTAGGCCTCTCGGTTATCACCCATTTTATCCCATAACCTAACCCTAACCCTAATATGAAACCCTAAAACTAATATGAAACACTAACCCTAATATGAAACCTTTTTTTCCTGAAGATTAGAAAGACTCAGAACCGATGTTTTATGGTTTATGGGGAAGCTGAACATGCCTGTCTTGGTCCTGAGTCATTGCGACCTTCCGGTCCGGAGATACAGCCGCGCGTACATCAATTAGCCAATTTTCACAAACAAGCACTGCTGGCATGGAAAATGGTGTACAAGCATAACTTCTCTCCAACAAAATACTACATCTGGAATAATACGAATATTCAGTATAAAAATAAATCATTGTACTATAAAAAATGGATTGAAAAGGATATTGTTTTAGTTCAACAACTTGTGAATGCTGAGGGACAGTTATTAAGATATGGTGAATTACTTGACAAATTCAGGTTGCCAATTACCCCGAAAGAATATGCAGTGGTCTTTGATGCTATACCGAGGAGTGTACTGCAGCTGATCAGAGGATCAGTTGTCTCCATGACAAATCCACCAAGTAACGCTTTGTTCCTTGGAGGCAATGATATTATTACAAATAAATGCTCCAATAAATCTATTAGGAGCCTCATGCTAATGTTAACTGTGCCCTCAGCAAATCATTTTTGGATATCATTGTATGGGGATATTGATTGGCGGAAAATTTGGATAGTTGGGGATAAGTTTTGCTTAAATAATAAAATTAAAGAGGTTTTGTTTAAAATAATACATAGAATATACCCAGCAAAGAAAACCCTTGAGAGGTTTAACCTAGATATTGAGTATTCTTGTGTTTTTTGTGGATCTGAGGAAGAAACAATTTGCCATTTGTTTTTTTCACTGTATGTACACTAAACCATTCTGGAGGGATGTGCAAAATTATATTAATATGAAAACTGGACAAACAATCCAACTAAAAGACAGAGATATCTTTATTTGTTTTGAAGAGAAATGGAAAGAAAAAGATTTTACTTTCTTTGTACAGCTACTTCTTCTTCTAGGAAAGTATCACATACACAAGAACAAATGGGCTGACTCCAAACCTAGCTTTGACCACTTTCTAAACGAACTGAAGCAATATTTCACGACTATTAATGGACTTAAGAGCAAGAAGGCTCTGAAAACTGACTCTGCTCTGGACAAATATCACCAGGATTGGCGATCGCCTAGATGAATTACATTTTTCTCTGACTTCTGGTATTTATTATATTTGTTTTTTTTCTCTTTCTTTTTATCCTTGAATCCCCTGGCTGTAAAATGTAAAATGTAAAATATGAATTGTACAGCTGCTGCTCGGAGGGCGGAGGAGAAGAGAAGGTGAGCCGCCTCTAATCCAAGGCTGGATTCCCTATGTGGGCAAAGCTCTGGACTTTGGACTGGATTCACTAGCATTTCTTAAAAGGAATCAGGAGAAATATGGAGATGTGTTCACTGTGTATATAGCAGGTAAATACATGACTTTCATTATGAGCCCTCTGCTGTACCCCTCCATCATGAAACACGGCCGCCAGCTGGACTTCCACGAGTTCACCGACCAGGTGGCCCCAGTGACCTTCGGCTACCCCCCCGTGGGCAGCGCTCGCTTCCCAGACATGGGCGACCAGATCCAGCGCTCCTTCCGTCTCCTTCAGGGGGACAATCTGGTGCCGCTGACAGAGAGCATGATGGGTAACCTGATGTTGGTCCTCCGTCAGGACTTCCTGGGCGGTGGAGAGCGAGGCGCCGAGACGGCCGGGAATGGCTGGTCCACTGGGGGCCTCTACGACTTCTGCAGCAGCGTCATGTTCGAGGCCACGTTCCTCACCCTGTACGGCACGCCGGCCCAGGCCCGCCGGCACAGCGACATGGCCACCCTACGCCACCACTTCACCAAGTTCGACAACATGTTCCCCCTGCTGGTGGCACGCATCCCCATCTGGCTGCTGGGCCGGACCAAGGCCGTCCGAGAGAAGCTCATCCGCTACTTCCTGCCCCAGAGGATGCTGTGCTGGTCCAACACCTCCCTCTTCATCGCCAAGCGGTCGGAGGTGTTTGAGCAGTACGATGCACTCAGCGACACCGATAAGGCAGGTATGGTTGGCTTGTCGTCTAGATTCAGGGCCATCGAGGCATTTAGACTGCACACATGCAGTCTAAACTGCTGATTGAACCCCCCTTTTGCTCCTCAGAATACATTTATTTTAGAGGGAGAAAGAAAATCCATTGATTGAGTTGTGAGTGGATGAGTTTATCATTTCAAGTAAGGGATGGCTCCGGGGAAAGTACTGCGTCCAGGTTCTAGTGAAGGGAACACGAGTGTATGACCCATTTGTGTTGGCCTGCAGCTCACCACTTCGCTATACTGTGGGCTTCGGTGGGGAACACCGTCCCGGCCACCTTCTGGGCTCTCTACTACCTGATCAACCATCAGGAGGCGCTGCAGGCCATTCGCCAAGAGCTTCACCACGTCCTCCAGCTCCCTGGGTTCCAGGACCCCCGGAAACAAGAGGTGATGATCAGCAAGGATCAGCTGGACCAGCTCGTCTTCATGGGTGAGTTCAGATTAGATATAATCATCATCATCATCATCATCATCATCATCATCATCATCATCATCATCATCATCATCATCATCATTCATTACATTTATATAGTGCTTTTCGTAATACCCAAAGCACTTTACATGTGTGTGTGGGGGGGGGATATTGGAGCTACTCAGTAGACTCTGTTACTGGTGGACACTGGGAGCTGGGGCTAGGCAATTGGCATGATATGCCAAGTGTTAAAATAAATAAAATATGAAAATACTCGTACTACATACTATACAGAACTTTTAGTATTGAAAGTTTGATATTAGTACCAATTAGTACCAATGAGAATAATCCATTAGATCTTAGTATAGCAGGGTGCTGGTCCCGGTGCAGCGTTGTAACACGTGGTGTTCACTCCTTCAGAGAGCGCCATCAACGAGAGCCTCCGCCTCTCCTCAGCGTCCATGAACATCCGCGTGGCCCAGGAGGACTTCTCTCTGCGGCTGGACGAGCAGCGCGCTGTGGCGGTCAGGAAGGGTGACGTCATCGCCCTCTACCCGCAGATGATGCACATGGATCCGGAGATCTTCCCAGAACCTCAGGTGAGACCTCATTGATCCCAACCAGAACTTGCAAAGTCACACCTAACTATTTAGCATTCTGAACTTAAGCTAGGGGCAAACCTATTAAGCTATCTTCTATTTTTGCAGAGAGGCTGTTATTATATGGCAGCTATGACCAGCACAATATTTGGGGGCTGGGCTAATGTTTCTGGGCTGGGCTAATGTTTGGGGGCTGGGCTAATGTTTGGAGGCTGGGCTAATGTTTGGAGGCTGGGCTAATGTTTGGAGGCTGGGCTAATGTTTGGAGGCTGGGCTAATGTTTGGGGGCTGGGCTAAATGAATGGATACTGATGTGCCCGGTATTGCTGGGCATGTGGTTGTGTTTTGCCTGTAGAAATGGAGGGCGGGGGGGAGCACCTGTAGCTGATTGTCTACCCTGGGTTAGGTTATATTATTATTTATAATTAGTTTATATAATTATGTGATATTTAGAAAGTGGCATTCCTGTAGATTGTAGCACAACCAAAAGTTCCCTTTTGAAAGGAACCCCTTGTTGACCTTCTCTCCTCGACGACAGACATACAAGTACGACCGCTTCATCGAGGATGGACGAGAGAAGACGGACTTCTTCAAGCACGGACAGAAGCTCAAGTACTACCGCATGCCGTTTGGGTCGGGCTCCTCCATGTGTCCAGGCCGGTTCTTCGCCGTCAACGAGATCAAGCAGTTCCTGTGTCTGCTGCTGCTCTACTTGGACCTGGAGATGGAGGAGGGTCAGGAGGAGGCCCGGCTGGACAACAGCAGAGCAGGACTCGGCATCCTACTGCCTACCAAAGACGTGCGCTTTCGCTATCGACTGCATTGAAGTTGGACCATTGACGGCCGATTTGGAGAACGCAAATCCCAGACCAATGACAATTTTGAAGACGTGTGAAGCGTTATTCTCTTGAATTAGAAAATAAACAAGGATGCATTTTTGTATCCTCACTTATCCTCAGGTTACGGGACACTAATTGTACGTCGGAAATCAATTGGCGTGACGTGTATTGGTCACATTAACAAGACGATTACATTCCCAAGTTACGTTCCGCCATAATGAAACCGCTGTGCATCATGAGATGAAGTGTGGACATACTGTCCATCAGCACACTGCTGTTCTGGTGCAGTATTGGTATTTACACTATATAGGAACCAGATTTGTACACTCAGAACGGCACTACAAAATGTTGACGCCCCATTTAGTGCACTGTGTAGTGAACAAGCGAGCGATTTTGGACACGGCCCCTGAGTCTCAGTAGCTTGAGGATGATGACCCAGGGGCCTCTAGCTTGGATATCGGATCATTCCTTGCCAGCTTTTGTGATCATGTCCAGTCTATTTCAATTCTAGTAGCACTTAATCACAGTTACAGCACACAAAGGGCTTCACAGGCCTCCCAAGACCTCCAGGGGAGGTAATCTTAAGAAGGAACACAGAAGAGGATCCCTCCTTTCAGGGACGCAATAAGAAGAGTGCATTAAGAAACATGGACGGCGTGAGTACGGCGTGAGTATCGCGAGATCCAGGCGAGGTGAGATCGAACATGGCGGCACCCAGTCTCCAGCTGTAAACACCGAAATTCAACAAGCCATACATACTGAAAATACGCTAAACAAACCAAATAAACACAGGACAACACTTTTGCTTCAATCACTCAACATACGCGGAACCAATCGCGACCACAGTGGAGGATTTACTGGACTTGGAGGCATTCATTGACCACTACTACGACCGCCAACAACAGGACAACATGGACAGCCAAACATTTCAATCAAACAAAAGAAAGCAGATTCATCCACGGACACAGACGACCTAGAGACAACGGAGATCGAGGTCAGTATTCTGCGCAGCATTAACCAAAAACTCGAACTCCTCATTCCACTTCACGATGAATTAAAAGAACTTAAAGCTAGCCTGGAATTTGCACACAATCACATCCTTTCTATTGAAAAAGTGAACACATCACTACAGTCATCCGTTAAAACCCTAACTAAACAAGTGGACACTATCACCAGAGAAAACAAAACGATGAATGAAACTATTCTAGACCTTCAATCGCGCGGCATGCGGGACAATCTGATTTTTCTCCGGCATCCCAGAAACCACACCAGACAACCCCGACACAAACATCAAAGACTTCATGACAACACATCTCAAACTCCCACCGGACACTGTGAATAACATAACTTTCCATCGAGTACACCGCATCGGCACAACATCGTCATCCAAAAGACCCCGTGCAATCATTGCAAAGTTTGAACATTTTCAACAAAAACTACTGGTCAAAGGCAAAGGAAAAGAACTGAAAGGAACTCAATATGGACTAAACGATCAGTTTCCACGTGAAATAAATGAACGCCGCAAAGTACTGTATCCGATCCTGAAGGACAACAGAAAAAACAATAAACGAGCTTACCTGGTCATAGACAAACTATACATTGACGGTCAACTCTTCCGCGACTCAAAGGTAACTCCTTGGCTCTTCTAAACATACCAGAAACTTGATAAGTTACATGTAAACCTCTCGCCACTCTCGCCCCCTTTTTCTTTCATTCTCATTAAACCGGTTTCTCCGATTTACGCTTATTTTATTCCATTTTCCCCTCTTTATTTCATTACTCCACGTCTGTGTGCGCTTCGGCCCCGCCCACCACACACACGCGCTCACACATACACACACAGATTATAGCCACACATATGTAAAACAAATTCTTTATCCCATCTTCATTTTTTACGTATCTCCCCTTTTTTTTTTTTTTTTCCCCTTCTCCTTCCTCTTTTCTCTCCCAAATCTATTCACTGTATGTCTTCACAATTTCACCCTTGTCATGACTGTGCAGTTACATATCATTGTATCGTATTTTTGTTGTATCTTATTTGTATGACACACATACACACATATACACACACGCACACACACACACATATACACACTCACATATATACACCCACACACACGTGCACACACACACACAAAAAAAACAGCCATACTCACAGACTTAATACTAATAGAGGTTCACTCACACAAACATAACGCAAACACTTAACTTAATAACATGGAATGTGCGTGGTATCCGTGCTAAGGCTAAAAGGACAGGAATCTTAAACCATCTTATCAAATTAAAAGCAGATATATGTTTACTCCAAGAAACCCACTTATCAAACTCAGAATTGCATACCCTTAAATCTCAACAATTTAATCAAATATTTTCAGCCACGTACAACAGCAGACAAAGAGGTGTGTCCATTCTAGTAAATAAAAGAATCCCTCTAATCCACCATTCCACAACTGCTGACCCAGAAGGACGATACATCATAATCACCGCTTCCATCTACAACAAAAAATATACAATCGTCAATATATATGGTCCCAATTCCGACAGTCCGTTTTTCTTCGACACCTTGTTCTCTACATTACAAGAATCTACAAATATCTTAATGGGTGGTGACTTCAACACAGTAATTAACCCCACAATTGACCGATCAAGCACAGCAGGCAATTCACGAATCTGGCACTCTACTGAAACATTAAAACAATATATGACAGATTTTGGTCTTGGTGACAGTTGGAGAATGAGCAACCCATCATCAAGAGAATACACCTATTTTTCCCCACTACATCAATCATTCTCTCGATTAGACTTCTTTTTGATCTGTAATTCACTCGTAACCAATGTATCTCAGACCACCATATATCCAATCATAATTAGTGACCATGCACCAGTATCCCTCACCTTAAATATTACATCCACTATCAAATTCTCTCCTCGCTGGCGCTTCAATACCTCACTGCTCAAAGATCCTGATTTTACCACTTTTATACAGAGAGAGTGGGCATCCTTTCTGGAACTGAACGACTCACCAGAAATTTCATCATCAGTATTATGGGAAACCGGCAAGGCAGTAATTAGAGGACATATAATATCATACTCAACAAACAAGAAAAAAAAGGAACAGGAACTTGAAAAACACTTGGAACAAAAGATTAAACAAATCACATACACATATTCAAACAATCCCAATGAACAAATAAAAAAGGAGCTACAATTCACCAAATCTCAACTAGACGAAATTATAAATAAAAAAACACAATTTCTTATACAACAGCTTAAATATGATAATTTTGAAAATAGTAATAAATCAGGCAAATACTTAGCTAGTCAACTGCAACGTAAAAAAGAGAGAGCAATAATCCCAGCCATAAAAAACTCAACAGATGAAATAACCCAAAACCCACAAGAAATAAATAACATTTTTCTGACATTTTACACTAACTTATATTCTTCAAAAACAGACCCGGATCCATCAGAAATACAGTCTTTTTTTAACAACCTGGACCTTCCTAAACTATCCAAACAAAAAGCAGACACACTAGACATGCCACTGACATCACACGAACTTCATAAAGCCCTACTCCAGATGCCAAATAATAAATCACCCGGACCTGACGGCTTCCCTCCTGAATTTTATAAGCACTTTTGGCACATACTATCCCCACTATTCTACAGATTAACATTAGAAATACAAAATACATCACAAATTCCTTCCCATATGAACACATCTGTTATATCAGTTCTACTTAAACCTAATAAAGATCCAACACATCCCTCTAGCTACCGACCATTATCACTTATAAATACTGACTTAAAAATCATCACAAAAACCCTAGCCATCAGATTAGAAACAGTTATCTCCACCTTAATACACCCTGATCAAACAGGTTTCATCAAAAATAGACATGGTTCCGATAATACACGAAGATTATTCAATATCATTAACCTTTCACAACAAACTCATACCAAAACAATCATCATTTCACTAGATGCAGAAAAAGCATTTGATCAAGTTAACTGGACCTTTCTATTTCACACACTACATAGATTTGGGTTTGGGGAGTTGTTCATACACTGGATAAAAACACTATACACTTCACCCAAAGCCACTGTCACCACAAATGGAATCACTTCACAAAGCTTTACACTTCACCGTGGCACTAGACAAGGATGCCCACTCTCTCCTTCATTATTTGCTATCTTCATAGAACCACTTGCTGCTGCTATACGTTATAATAATAACATTAAAGGAATTCACACCGCAAACCACCAACACAAAATTAGCCTTTACGCAGATGACATTTTATTATACCTCCAAGACCCCTTACCTTCACTAAAAGAAACTTTTAATCTCATTAACACCTTCTCAAAAATCTCTAATTACAAAATAAACTGGAATAAATCCACTATACTTCCGCTTTCCGAAGATGCTTGGGATTCTACAGGACAAAACTTATCACTTCCACTACGCACTGGCAATATCAGATACTTGGGCATTAACATTTCACCCAGGCTGTCAGAGTTGTTTCATCTTAACTATACCCCACTACTACAAACCGTTGAAGATGACCTCCGGCGCTGGATGAACTTACCACTATCTCTTTTAGGACGAATAGCCACAGTCAAAATGAAAATACTTCCTCACATCAATTACTTCTTTTCAATGCTACCCATCACACCAACAGAAAAATGGTTTAAATCCCTAGACTCCCTCATCACTCATTTCTACTGGAAAAATAAAAAAGCCAAAATTAAACTATCCACCCTCCAAAAAAATAAATCTCAAGGCGGACTCGATGCCCCAAACTTCTCTGTTTACTATCTCTCAAATCAAATACAATATATTGCTAAATGGATCCATCAAACTAATCACAATGCCTCATGGGCAGACCTGGAACAACATTATTGCAAAAATATCTCACTATCTGATCTACCCTTCCTCAACACTACCATCAAACAACACCCCTGTTTCAAAAATACTATAATCTCAACAACTCTGACAGCCTGGTGGAAAGTTCTTAAAATTTTTAACTTTACTCCAACACCATGTAAACATACCCCAATATGGCACAACCCTGACTTTAAACTCTACAACAATACACTTCACTATCACACATGGGCACAAAAAGGTATTACACATCTCCACCATCTTTTCCATAACAATCAGTTTATAGACTACAAAGACCTAATACAGACATACGGAATTGAGAGACACGAGTTTTTAAAATATCTACAGCTTAAATCCATAATCAAATCAAAAATGAACACAACTCATAATCCACTTGAATCCCCTAAAATAATCGACGATATAATTAAACTCACAGACTTAAAGAAACTAACCTCAAAACTATACAAACTTATACTAACCATAGATAAAT
>JAOPJI010000135.1:9522674-9533921 GCA_027122695.1 Merluccius productus
ACATGCATGTTAAAAGTCCGAACGATGTCTGATACGATCAGAAATTCGAATTTCTTGCTGCATGTAAACGTACTGACAGAGGCAAACAGACAGAGAGACAGTCAGAGAGACAGGCAGCAACCTACTCTAGTGGATCCACAGCCGTAGGGTGAGGAGGACATTGAAGGCCACGGCCTTCAGGAAGAGGATTCTCAGACCCAGCATGATGAGAGACAGGGAGTTCACCTTCTCGTCTGCAAACACACAAATAACCGATAACAACATACCAGGATGTGTTGAGCAAAGGAGGAACATGTCGGTACATTGGTGCATAGAATCACAGGTTGATCATCCAGGTCCAGAAAGGAACGGTCCACCCCGGTATTTGGAGTCAACCGCCCGGATTCGCTAACAGCCACCCACTCAGAGTAAGGCCGCCTTCAGACCAAATCAGGCGTTGCGGTGATTAGCGCAGGGTTGTGCGGCGGTGTGGGAGTATCACTACTTGTGTGACGTCATGTTGTGAGCCACGCGAGCCATGCAGCCCAAGCGCACTACCCCCATTCCTGTTCCATTACTACTGGGCTGTACTTGCTGCTGTGGCACCCCCGAATTTCCCATCTGGGCTCAATCTTAGACCAGTTACAGTAAAAATAGTCAGTACCAAGAAAATATTGAACGTACCTGGGTCTAAATGGCCAGTACACGGGACAGCCGAACCTGAAACGTTATAACAGTATACTGTCGGTTTTTACAATATATATATATATGTTTGATAAATATATATAAATTAATATCCTTTTGAATAAAATAACTAATATAATATATATGCATGTCAACAGCGTCTCTATATATCCTCAGATTTAATATTGTAATTCAATATTAGAATGATATAATTATAATACAATTGTTATAATACTAATTAAATAAGTGTTAATCACCTTCTGGACAGGTCTGGTTAGTGTAGACGGCCACCTGGCTGTAAAACGCCTCGCCTGGAGCTCTGGAAGCTTCCGATGCGCCAGTAAACACATCCGTCTGGTTGGTCTCACCGTTGGAGTTGAAATCCGATGCCAGGCAGGCTACTGATCCACTAGGACCGAGTAGTTTGTAGTAGGACGGCGTGTGTTTGTCCGCTGTAAAATACAACACACATAATACTTGTTGATATGTGTTTGATATCAATGAAAGAGTCGTTTGAAACAGCGTTAAAACAGAGTAACCCTTCAAGTCCTTTATTATTGAGAATAGTCATTTTATATATTCACAATATCTACTGCTGCACTCCATTTGTTTGGAAGACAATCATAAAGTAGCTTTGGTTTAGATAATTCTGTTTGATTAACCATTTAGGTATTTTGTATCCGCAATACAATTGTGAGTATTGTATGTTTTGCGATTTAGAATTCAAGTAAATTTAGTACATACATCTTTATAGTCTTTAAATATGCAGTTCATCAACTTACTTGACACAACAATAACTTTGACTCCAGAACCAAATTCAAGTTTAAAGTTGTTCGAATTCACACACTCACTTACCTCAGTTCAAAAACTGTTTCATTCATGCATATACAGTAGGCTAATATCTATCTATCTATATATCTATAATATGGTAACCAATTATGTTTTATACAAATTGTTTATACGTATAATGTTGTGAAACATCTAACATTAATACGATACTATATGTAAATCAGAAGTTTGTTTTTGCATGTTTTTGTACTAATAACAGAAATCATATCTCCCTTCTAACTAGATTAGTTTGATCAATATCATAAAACATAATATCTATCATAAGTATGTATTTTAATAAATTGTTTTTAATCAGTTTTAGTTTTGACAGTTTAATTTATGTTCTACTATTAAATAAATGCTATTATTATAAAGATGAGTAAATTAAAAGATGAGTCTTAAACAACCGTCTCTGTATGGTTTTCTTACCCGTTTGGACAATTAACCGGATTCCAGTGCCAAAAATAATTTTATAACCAGCAGCATTCACACAGTTATAGACAAGAGTACAAAAATGGCATTGCAGCTACACTCTTCAAACATACTCTTTTGTATTTATTTTTTAATACAAATTCAAAGTGATGTTTAATTTAGTTAAATTACAGGACTAAACTGATTAACCAACCACTGTAGAGACTAATTGTTTATGTTTTCTTGTTGTTGGCGTTCAAGACTGCACATTCAATTGAATTATTATACTAATGCTTATAAATTCATATTCAAAAAACATATTGTATGGTTCAAATTATAAATCATATTATCATATTATTGCACCATCCAGTAAGTAACCAGAATGTCTTAATTATTATTGTATGAATTATATACATGTTATAAACATTTGATCAAGACATTTACCTACCAACATACTAAATTGGAGGATAACTGTACCTGAGATTTAATTATAGCCATGATCTCTAGGTTAAACTATTCTAAAATTAATGCTAATGCTATCTTTTGTTTAAGTCATTATTGGTAGAGAAATGTAAAGTTATTTTGGACTAGGGTTATGTGTGTTAAAGTTTGAGTAAAAGGGCGAGATTTTTTGTCTGAGGAATGTGGCAAAATGACAAACAACACTGAAGCGTTACTATGTGTAGTTTTTTTACGAAATAAAAAAAAACTCAAAATAAATGTTTTTTTTTAACGAAATAAAAACTACTCCAAATAAATGTGATTGTACTCACTCGTTTGAATTACTACTTTAGTTGCGGCACCAAAAATTAGCCTTTGACCTCCGACCGCAGTCACACAGTACTTAGCTACCAACCGAAATCTAGTTGCTTAGCAGAAAGTTGTATGTAGAATGTTTAAGTAGTTATGTTTGCTTTTAGAAGTCACTATTTTAAAAAGTATATATATAAAACTAAATTCTACAGCAGAAATTGATATTGATGTAACCCGTGGTATCTAACATGTGCGTTGTGTTACATACATATTACTAATGTATAATTGACTGATTGAGATTCAGAATGTAACAAACAGAGGAATAATTAAAAAGACATATGGGACGAAATTAACTTACTTGAGACAACTTTCAGCGTTGTACCAACCCCAAAAAGTATTTTGTACATTCCTGAGCCAGTCACACATTAAAAAACCCTGCTACAAATACCCAAGAAGGACTTGATGGGAAAAATGGATTCAAACTACTAAACAATACTTTTTGTTAGCTCTTCTAGTTATTTTTCAATTATACTCATACATCTTTATTGTATTCATAAAAAATTCTCATTGAATGATCAAACATCTATCAGCTTCTTGACATTATTGTCAAAGAACCAAATGTGACCTCTATGTAAGGTGACTTTTAGTTAAAGGGGAACAGTCTCACTCTGCTATTTTCTAATATAAGAGAGTACTGCTTGTTGTGAAAAAAATCACGGTCTGCAACATCAACTTTGATTATGCAAAAAAGTTGCTGGAAATGTTGGACATCATTTGTCCTATTTGGACCAATGGAGAACACAAATGATCTTGATCAATATATTCAATTATAATACCTTGATATTCCTCAAAGTTATTTCTTGGGACTTAATATTTTCAAAAACTAGTTTGGTGCCTTCTCTAAAGATAACTCGAACACAGTCACACAACGGATTCTCCCTGAATAGAAACCACTTGATTCTAATCTACAAGCTGGACTAATTGGAATTCCAGAGTCATTTATTTCAGAAATCTATTTGAGTTAAAAGAACAAAGTCAAATAAAATGTAAATAATTCTTACTGGACTCTATTAGGAGTTTTATTCCTCTTCCAAATGTAAACTTCTGACCTCCGTCATTCACACTGTGCTTCAAACTGGTTCAAAAACTCCATGTCTTAACACCATGTTATGTTTTTGTCATGCCAAGTATGTTAAGTACGGTGAACGATATTTGAATGGAATAGTTAATCTACAATAGCTAAATGTTTTCCACACTTTGTTCCTGTTCTCAAAATAAAAACTACTATGAATTGTTTACTAAATGTGTGCTGTTCTGTGTGTTTAGCTGCAGACCAAAATCTACCTTGTTATCAGAAACCATGTTGTAGTACAGTGGTTAGTGATCTTAAGCTAGTCAAGTAAAATGTTGACTTCTGTGGCTATTGATGACCAGTAATTAATAACTAAATTCATTTATTTTTTGTAACATTCCACTGCAAATGATAAGGTTCTGCAGTTCAATATTACCAACAAGGAAACTAAACCTAAGGACTAAG
Source organism: Merluccius productus (assembly GCA_027122695.1). Taxonomy (NCBI): domain Eukaryota; kingdom Metazoa; phylum Chordata; class Actinopteri; order Gadiformes; family Merlucciidae; genus Merluccius; species Merluccius productus. The sequence goes on from JAOPJI010000135.1 coordinate 9,526,867, forward strand.
TCCTTCTCAGGTATTCATAGCAGTAAAACAGTAAATCAACCTCCAGTGATGATGTCACATTATACTATACCCTTAGACTTAATTTAGCTATTAAGCAATTAAAACAATATTTGGCTAAAGGATCGGCTTACCTGGCGCCTGGTTTTCTCAATCAACGCCACTAAATAGTATTTAGCTTCAAATCATATTGCAAAAATAAACAAAAGGGCCAATTAACAAAATACTGCTTAATCCTTACATTAAGGGTAAGATTTACTTACTTGAGAAAACTATGACTTTTGTACCAGTCCCAAAGAGCAATTTCCCAACTCCTGAGCCAGTCACACATTAAAAAGCCCTGCTACAAATACCTAATGATGTATTTGACTTGATGGGAAAATGGACTGAAATCCGTGAACAATAGAATGTTTTCAAGGTTTCACACTTTTTCATTTAATTGTCATTCATAATTTCTGACATCTATAAATATCCCTTGTGTACCATCTCTCACTGTATTTTATTTTTACATTAAATATGTAATTTTAAAAAATATTCAATTTAGGATTAGATTTTCACAAAAATGACTCACTGGGATGAACGGCAACTTTGATTCCATCTCCGAAAACTAATTTCCAGTTTCCCGTCTTAGTCACACAATGTGTTTTCTTTGAACAAAAACCCTGAACAATAAGATGATGTGTCATCATTTGCAAACTGCTAAACATACCAACATGCTGTTAAATCCATGTGTATTAGTTCTCAATTAGAAAATCATTAATATTGTGTTCATGCATATTGACCTGCTATTTTAGGCTAAAGATGTCTCATATTATTACCGATATGGTTGTAAGAATTTAATATTATTCATCAACACAGTAATTAATTCTATAATTAAATCAAAGCATTATGTCTTCCAAATGTGAAGCTTTTCTTAAATCAGTTGACTGAAGGCATTTGTTAACATTTAAAGTTGATTTACGGTGACACTTCACAGAACTTTTCAAAACTAGCATTTCTGTAATTTTGAATGACCTTCCGTAAAAACAAACAAATCCTTATTTTTAAATGTTTTTTCTATGTTTCAAGTTAATTTCTTGGTACTAGGAATTTGTAGATTTACTTACTCAAATAAATATTTTGAATTTAAATATTGAAAGTATTCTTACTGGACTCTATTAAGAGTTTTGTTCCTCTTCCAAAAATCAGTTTGCGTGATCCGTCATTCACACTGTGCTTAGAGCTGGTTCAAAAACTCCACTTCTCAACAACATTCAAGGCAAGAACAAAGGCTATTGGGTATGTTTTCTTAATCCTGACAATGCTCACCAAAAACCACTATCAACTCAAACTTACTGATGTAGTTAAACGGTGAGTTGGATGCCAGATACAAATAGGTTTTGAAAGTTACACATTACGAGAAATTAGGCCAATAACATTTGACACCTCCTTGCACTTGTTATGTCAATATTTCTATCTGTAGTAGTTGCTAATTAACATCCTTTGTGATATAATACATATTTCAGATATTTACTTACTAGATTAATTTGAGTTGTTCCACTATGATTTGACCCATAAAATAAGTAAGGACATCCCCAAAACTTTAGTATCTACTATTTTACAATGACACTGCTACTACTACTTTCAAATATAAACAAAATAATAATATCAGTGGTTTGAAACTAAAGAAGGAGAATATTCATCATCCTAATTGTGCAAAGCTAAAGGTCCATTTACAGTAATTGCTGGGTTACACAGGTTGAGTTTATTTCGCTGTACTAAGTGTAATGTTGGTAAATAAGGTAAAACCCAAATAAATGTGATTATACTCACTGGTTTCAATTACTAATTGAGTTGCTGCTCCAAAAATGAGCCTTCTCCCTGCTGCATCACTCACACTGTGTTGAGCTACACAACTAAATCTACCTTGTTGTCGGGAACACTGTTTTAGTACAGTGGTTGTGATTTAATACTAGGTTAAAACCTCACTGATGAATAAATAATGAATTCCAAATACGCTGTGTTCTATTGTCATTAATAATTGATGAAAGTGTAGGGCTAGTTTTAATTGTAATTTGTCCACTGCCAAAGATTATGTTTCTACAGCCCAACCTTAACACTGAGGAAAATAAGCTAAGCAAATATAATAAAATATCTATATAGTGTTAAAACAAGGTCCGGTGGGGAGCATCACATGAATATGAGCATCACATTAATACATTTAATACATAACTATGGTGTTCATTACAATAATTTATTTAAGTCAGTTTGGATCTAATGGCTACCAACCATTTGGATGTAAGATCTACAAACTATCCCTTTAGATTAAATGTCCTTCCCTATTTTTTTATTTCCAAGTTAAATTTCCCAATAATAACCTAAAGTAGGTTAAGTATGAAAACAAATTAATTTGCTGTAAATATATCACGACAATCATTGTTTGTTAACATTGTTTGATAGTCATTAAGGACAACATAAACTTACTTGAAGTGACAATGAGTTTTGCACCAGTCCCAAAGAGGAGTTTGTTATTTGAGCCAGTCACACACTAAAATGCCCTACTACAAATACCTGAGACGGACTTGATGGGGGAGAATGTTTTTAGGTCTTACTGAAGTCATTTGTATAGGATGGCTCATTTACAGCAATCTGTTTTTATATTCTCACTTGAGTATTACTCGGGTGTAATAGGGCTCAACAGCCAATTTGATTCCTTCACCCAAAAGAAACTTGCCTTTCCCAGTCACACAACATATTTTCTTTGAACAAAACCTGAAGCTGATGTTGAACATTACATATAATAATACAAGATTTCTATTATGTCCATTAGAATGTGTATATTTTGCAATATTTCACAATTTTAAGCTTCTGCACATTTCTAACATTTGAAGTGCTATTAACTATTGTATTTGTTTCTTGTATCCAAGTTTTCATTTGTATTTAACATTTATTATCTGTTTACTTGGTACTTACTGGTCTCAACAACTAGTTTAGTCCCTGATGCGAAGAAAATCTTCCAGCCTGTCCCAGTAGTCACACAGTAGTTCCTACCAAACTTAAAATTGTACTATGGATTCATTTCACTCTTCAAGTTGGTGTTTTTTTTTTTTAAATAAATATGATTCGACTTTCAAACACTGTTCAATTCATAGTTAATACAGACTCAAATAACCCCACTAGTGGGCTTAACATTAATTAATGATTTTATTCCGCACAAATTACGTATGAAATGTTTCTGACCTGAAAGTCACCTGTGCTCTGAGGAATGCCTGAAAAAGATTTGTATTATATTTTCAAAGTGAAATTTCAAAGATAACTTAAGTAGATTAACTGTCAAGCTTTTTCAAGCACCAAAGAAGCTTTTTATGCCACCTGTATTCACACAAACAGAGACTTCAGCACAGAAACCTATTTACTATAAATAGTTAATAATACAGTATGCAGTATCATATTCCATATTGGTTGAAAATACTTGCCAGTTATAATGACTACATTGATGCCTTGGCCAAAGAGAAGCTTTAACCCTCCACCCGTATTTGTCACACACGGATTTGGTCCCCAGCAATAACTATATCCATAGTATTTTAGTACATATATGAATAACGTTATTCCTCAGGGAGGAAAAGTACATATCTCCTTGTGTGGATATATTCACTATTAAACAACATAACCTTTGATAGACACCTCATGTTATTGTTTATGAAAGGCAATTTTTTAATCAGATACAATTTGCATCTTAAAAAAACATGTGAGTGTGTTAAAACTTACTTGATTCAACTATTAGCTTGGTTCCTTGTCCAAGTATAAACACATTCCCATATGTCACACAGTGTTCACTACCCTGACAATTACTCAGAGGTGACTGTGTAGAACGCGTTATCTAATCTAGGATTTCTTTTGACAATATATGTTTGGCAGAAGCAATTAATCAATATTTTAAAAGGATTGTACAGTAATTGAAAATATAACCATATTTGGATACTATGAACTATTATCTGTCCCGCCGAAAACATTGAATGAGAAATGTACTTGTCATACTGTTTGCGCTTGTTTAAGAGAAGATCAGAGAAATTGTATTAGATCAGATGAGATTGACATTACTACCAATATTAGAAATGTACTTACTGGAATCAACAAATAGATGTGTGCCTTTTCCAAAGATGAGTTTATATCCACCTCCAGTCGTCACACAACATGAATTGCCATATCAAAAAGCTACCAGCTACCTACTGCCCAACCAGAGACGCTAAGTGATGAATAATACAATCAGGATTTACTTTGGAAGAGATTATAAATGGTAAATATTACTGTATCGTTTTTAGATAGTATTTCTAATACTGAACGCTGTGTAGTGTTTAGATTTGATATGAACAACTTCATCTCAAGGGAGAACTAACTCTTAAAAAATGTACTTGCAGCAAATAAGTTACAAAGCTATGTAATGAAAATGTCATGTGTTTGTTTCAAATGTCAAAATGTTTTAACTTACGTAATTCTATGATCAAAGATGTCCCACTTCCAAACACAATCTTTTGAGTCCCAGAATACACACAACGAGACAACACTTGACAAAAACTACCCCCAAAGACATTTAAGAAATAGAAACTAACATTTCTATAATTTTTTATCTATATTTCTACCAGGTTGGTCAAAATTATTGGTAACAATGCTCGGCTCGTTCTTGTATTTGAAAAACATAACAGTAAAAATCATAACAATACATTTAAAATGTAATGGTTTCAATTTACTGGACACCAGTCTAATTTTCAGATCGATACACGCTGATAGGCTTCCTCATGATACCTTCTGGAAAGATAGATATAAGTTTGTAGATATATGTCTTCATATTATTATTTCATTGTGTTATGCTATCTTATCATAAGTCAACATGAGGACTTACCTGAGCCTACGGTTAGCCTTGTACCCAACCCAAAGATTAGTCTGTCTTGCCCGGTATTCACACAGTGTTATTCCAGGATACGCAAACCCAGAGCAACTCTGGTTGGCATGGGCTGGGGGTAGAAACCTTTTTAATTGTAATAAAATACAAATTTACATAAAATGTTGCTTAAACCTACACTATGTAACTTTGCCTCTGAAGGCCATCGCTTTGGATCAACATTGTTTAAAACGTTTTCACTGCCACCATCACTTTGTCTGAAGAATAAAGTTCAATCAACCCAGGGATATTTTCTATATGAAAACTGGTGCTATTCGATGGTGAAAACATACTTTAGAAATGCAAAGTGAGACTTACTAGAACCAACAGAAAGTTTTACACCAGCTCCAATGATGAGTTTGACAGTGCCAGACTTCACAAAACAACAAGCCTCATGACTTAAAGTCAACAGCTGTTTCCTATCAATTCCTATATATGTGTTTGTGTGTTTCAGTTCACATTTCTCCAATGTTTGACGAGGAGGATCAGGTCACAACAGTATAATAGCTAACAACTCTATGTCCATGTTGTTGAAAATTATAAATAGATATTGATCTATATCTAGATCAAGACCGACCTATCAAACCTCAAGTCTACTCCAACAACATTTTTCCAAAAATTTGGGAAAAATAATCAAATACAAATCGATCTAGCAAGGTAAATTGAGATCATTCTTACTTGAGTCCACTAAGAGATTTGTTCCAGCACCGAATAATATCTTCTGTCCGGCTCCTTGATTCACACAGCATGACAACGCATGACACAAACTACGACTGAGGACAGAACCGCTGCCTGCACTTTAAAGCACCACAAACACACTTCAAAACACTACAAACACACTTTATAAAACTACAAACACTTCAAAACACTACAAACACACTTTATAAAACTACGAACACTTCAAAACACTACAAACACACTTTATAAAACTACGAACACTTCAAAACACTACAAACACTTTAAAAAACATAATGCTAAGATTTTGAGGATTATTAGAGCAAGTCTATTTTAAGTGCCTTTATGGACAAAACTTTAGTTGTTTTGCTTTAAAAGGCTTAGGTTCCGGCTACCCTGTTGGTAAAATGTTTTGATTATTTTATTGTTCTGTATTTATGTGAGATATGTTAGTTATTTATTGTTCAGACTTACTCTTATTCAGTACAAAATACTGTATATTTTCATGATATTAAAATAAACTTTTATTATAAAACTTTATATTAAGAACATTATCCTATCATATTTAAGTATAAATCCCAGACATAGAAATATGAATCATCTCAAATTGCATGATATACATTAATATAGTATTATGTTCATGTATTACAATCTATAAATGATTCATTGTTCAATCTAATCTTATAGCATATACGGTATAAACTCATTAACCTTTAACTTACTGCTAGAAACAGTCAGCTTTGTCCCTTGGCCAAAAAGGATCTTGTTTCCAGACACACAATGGTTAACATCACATCAATAACTGCAAGGTGTCACACATACCGTTTCACAGAAGAGAAACTCGTGTTTTAAGATTAAATAATATCTCACCATCTAATAAATAAAACCTATTCCTCCAAGATAGGTTGGACCATTTCTTATGAACAATGAATGGTAATGTTGTCATTGATTAGGCCATTACCTAACAATGTAAGAAATATGGTTGTATCAAGAAGTGTGTTAAATCAACTGGTAACAGTAACAGTAGGTATTTATATATTAATCATGATATATTCTGTGTATATATATATATATATATATATATTTGTTTTTGTTTTTTTTGTTGTTTTTTTTACATGCAACTCAGGATTCATCTAAAAAATTCACATTTTCAAACATGTTTACAACTGTCCCATGTGGAATACTATAGTAAGATTTTAACTGACCTTTTTCAACAGATAATTTGATTCCGGTGCCAAACATCATTGTATCACCTCCTCTTGGCCCACTGTGATCAATCCCTGTCTAAAAACCAACATGTCAACTTAGACTGGAGACTAGAGAACCAATAACCTACAGTTTACTCACCATTAACTAAATAACTAACAAACTACTGTCTACTCACCATAAACTAAATAACTAACAAACTACTGTCTACTCACCATAAACTAAATAACTAACAAACTACTGTCTACTCACCATAAAC
>JAOPJI010000135.1:9607849-9618058 GCA_027122695.1 Merluccius productus
GAAAAATGTGAGACGGGGGGGGCACCCCGCAAAAAACGAAAAACGAGAAGAGGGAGAGAGGGGGGGGGGGGGAGGAGAGGGAGCGAGAGAGAGAGAGAGAGAGAGAGAAGATGAGGACCGGGGGAGAGCAAGAGACAGAAGGGGTGAGGGAGAGAGAAGAGAGGTATGAGGAGAGGGAGAGACGGAGAGAAAGAGTAGAGAGGAGAGGGGTGAGAGGGGAAGATAGAGAGGGGAGAGTAGGAGAGGGGGAGGAGGAGGGAGGAGAGACAGAGAGAAAGAGGAAAGGAGAGGGGTGAGAGGGGAAGATAGAGAGGGGAGAGTAGGAGAGGGGGAGGAGGAGGGAGGAGAGACGGAGAGAAAGAGTAGAGAGGAGAGGGGTGAGAGGGGAAGATGGCAGGAGAGGGAGAGGGAAAGAGATGAGAGAGAGAGAAATTGAAAGAACAGGAAAAGCGAGAGGGAGGAGAGGGGGGGAGAGAGGAGGAGGAGGAGGAGAAGGAGAGATGGAGTCAGGAGGCGGGGGTGGTGGAAAAGGTTATGGAAAAAACAAGTGGCTTACACAGAAGACACGAGATGGAGAGAGACGGTGGAAGAGAGGACCAACACAGAGGGAGATTGTTTCAACGGCCCCAAAAAACCAGAAAGAAAGAAATAAATTATAAAAACATAAAATCGCACAAAGTCACGTTGCTGCCGTTCTCGTGAACTTGAGAACAATCACTACTAGTGTAGCTGAAGTCCTCCTCGTCTTCTGGACTGGGGTCAGCCAGCGCGAGTTCTCCGGACATAAAAGGCAAGTGTTTGAATAAAACCGGAAAAACATTTGGCCCTTGTTTTTTAACCGCCGTGTCTGTCTGTGTGATAAGGCCGGGTCCAGATGTTCCTCCTCTGGGGGGGGGGGGACCCGTGTCAGATGGAGGGTTTAATGAGGAAGAGGTCCTTCTGGAGGAAGAGATTAGCGCCCCGGGAGGAGGAACCACCAGGGAGCTAACGAGTCTCACACGGCTGACCTTGGCGAGCTGAAGAGGATGGGTTCCGAAAACACAAACCTCTCTCCCTCCCTTACTCCCTTCTTCCATCAGTCCTTCCATCCCTCCCACTCACTCCTTTCCTCCCTCCCCGCCTTCCTCCCTCTATTCAACCCCCCCCCCCCCCCAATCCCCTTCTTCAATCCTTTTTATCCTCACCCCCTCTCTCTCCTCCCTTCTTCCTCTCACACTCCCCCTCTCCCTTCTTTCTCACTCCACCCACTCTCCACTTCACGGGCACACACACACACACACTAGTTGGAGGGACACCGAGTCCTGAACCCTGGCAGGGTTCTGAACACCACAGGTTATACGCCGGTTAGGCCAATAAACTGAAACTGAAACATTTCTCGGTATTCGGAAAAAGTGACGGACCCAAATAGCCCCGCTACAAATACAAAAAAACAACGGAAAAGAAATAACAAAAACGGTACAAGTACGACTTTCTTAATCCCTATAACTCCTCCATTATATCAAATCCCAGAACGCCATTACAGTTAATTAATAAAGTTAATTAATAAAGGATTCATAAAATATCTATCTATCTACAGTGGCTTGGACTCTGTGGTGGTGGTGGTGGAGGAGCGACTCAGACCATCACCAAGAACCCAGAGCTCCTTCCGCCCATAGAGTCGAATCCCAGAGGGCGAGACGAGCCAGACCGGTCTGAGCCGCCCCCCCTCAGGAGGGGTTTCCGGAAGACTCCGGACCCGAGTCGGTATGCGTCCCCCGGGGGGCTGAACGACTGAATGAATGACCGACTACCCCTCTGGTCGCCTGGAGATGGCTCTAGATAGTGACGCGCTTAGCGACAACTCATTTACATCCCAGCGAACAGAGGGGAGCGCTGCAGGGCGCTGATGGGACCGATTGTGGAGGAAGGGTTGGGTGGGGGGGGTGGGGGGCGGGGGGGGGTGGAGCCATCGACTCCTGAGACAACAGGTAAGACAACAGCCCTGCCCTCTAATTGGTTGCCTTTTAGATCAGATCAGCACGTTTACATGGTGTGTGGACAGAGGGGGGGGGGCGTGTGTGTGAAGGATTCAGTCAGTGTTTGGACCCGCTGTCCTAACGAGTCCCAGTCCCCTGTCCTGGTCTGGGATCTGCTCCGGACGCGCTCCAATCAGACCACCATGGCAGCTTATCCAAGAGGGGCTTACGTGTGTGCGTGTCAGTGTGTGTCTGTGTCTGTGTCTGTGTCAGTGTGTGTGTGTGTGTGTGTGTGTGTGTGTGTGTGTATGTCAGTGTGTGTGTGTGTGTGTGTGACTGCCCTGACAAGAGGCCCACCACTACTCCCCCCCTCCCAGCGTGGTCCAATTAAATTTCCCCCATGACCTCATGGCATTCTTCAAAATGAACAATGACGGCTTTGACTTTTAACGTGTGGCACGGTCTTCTTCTCACACAGGCCCCGCCCACCTCCTCTCAGAGGCCCCGCCCACCTCCGCTGTCTCGCCTCATCTCCCGGTTGGATACTACAGACATCTGTTCTGCGTCTCCCGCTTCAGCAGGCCTCTGTTAACACTCTCTTAATACACAGAGGGACTCCAATGTAGTGAAGACGTATTATCCTCATGTGTCAAGTCGTATTACGTCAACCATCAATAATGTCGGCCATCTTGTCCTCTCCGTTTCCACTCGTCATATTGTACCGTTGACTATTTATTCATTGAGCAAGCATTTAGCGCTTTGTATCCAGAGCGACTGACGGCGAACACAGATGCAGGTCACTAGGGCTGCAGGTCAAATTTGCATAATCGATCAATCAATTAATTGCAAATACCGCACATTTGCTGCTCGACGCTGCAGAAATTCAAATGTTTGGTTCATGGATCGTTATAAAATTAATACTTTAGTTTCTCTTGGCTGCTCGTCGTCAGATAAACTTTAAGACATCACGTTGGACTCTTCACTTATGACATTATGACATTTTCTATGACAGTTTAAAGTCCGCATCTCTTCCGTTCCTATGAAGATCCTCTACTCCTGCTGTGGCACCCAAACTTTCCCATCTCCTCTTATTACGAAGTCCTGCTGGAGGCTTTCTGTTGCTTCTCTGCTCCTCTCAAGTGTGCAACGGTCCAGGGGGGGCTGGATGTTTGGTTTGCACGCTTGAGATGAACAGAGATTGGACCAGGGACAGAACCCCCCCCCCCCACAAGGCCTTCCACCTCAACAGGTGCCAGAGCTTGACAAGCAGACGCCTACCCGACGAGATAAAATAAAAAAAAACAACCTCAGAGTACAAATCGAGAGTTTTATTTCAGGGAGGACATAGGGGAGGGCAGAACCTGCTCTGAGGAATCCCAGGAATGCCCAGGAGAGTCTGGCTCCAACCCCGGACCCCTGAGAACCGTCCCAGGAGGACCCAAGACCCACCCACCCATGGAGATACTGAAGACTGGGAGCAAGCCCATGCCCTCGCTCCTCCTGGCTACGGCACGCATTCCCTAGTGGCCACCTCTGGCACCAACGGGCCGGTCGCCGATTTTGGAGCATGTGCACCAAAGACCAGACTAGCCTGACTAGCGCGCATGCTCCAGCTTTGTTTTATGTCACCTTTATTGTGCCAGGAGAGCCTCTTGTGATTAAAATCTCTCTTTTACGAAAGTGTTCTGACATTATAAAACAGCACGACAACAACTCATAAAGTCTCCCCAGATAACAAATAACACATTTCAGTATAAAGGGAAGAGGGGAAAGAGGCTCTGGTGAACGTTTTCTAAACATTTAAAGTCAGTCTGAAGACGAGCTCCACGTCGGAAGGGGCAAAATGGCGGAAGCCAGGAAATCATATACTGTATCGTGATGCGCATGCTTTTGTTTCGGTGACCTACTGATGCACATTGGTGACCAGGAAACCGAGAAAAGCGGGAACATTTGTAATTTCCGCTGTGGTCAGAGATGTCAGAGGTCAGGTGCGGTGGGAGTGCCGACATGCAGCCAAGCAGGAAGTACAGCCCTGCGGCGCGCGTAAGCGGAGACGGCTGGGTACCGTCACTTCAGGCCACGTAGAGAAACGTTGAACACAAACACGCCTGACAAAAAACTAAAATCTACAATATATAGATGTATATGAAAGGACCTTTGTTAACACACACACACACACACACACACATACACACACTGAGTCTGGGGAATGCAGAGTCTAAGCAGTCCCCGCTCTGTCAGCAGTTATACATTAATAACGCTGTCAATGTATAACCGGCATCTATAGGCTGGAATGCCAGTCCTAATGGCTGTGTTTGGTTTTCACACATGAGCAGGTCACCCAGATATTATTCAGTAGCGCCGCCGACTGTTAGCTTAGCCTCCCGAGGAAAAAGATAAGCGAACATGAAAGCAGAAAACCACGGCATTATCACCGATGTTCGGGACATTGTTTTATTTTGCGTCGGCTCGTCTTGTCTAGCGAGCCCTCTGTACTTTTCAAGGTCTACGAGTACAAGTGTCATATTTCTGCCGATTAGAGAGAGAGAGAGAGAGAAAAAAAAACTCAAAATGTAAGCAAAAGCCCCCGGCTGTGTGTCGATATAATCTACAAAGCCAGAGGCAGGGAGGATTCATTCCCCTTGCGGTGGAGGGTCTGCTGTCTCACGTGTTTGATAAACACCTCCGCGGCGCAGCAGAGGTGAGAACTAGCAGCCCTGAGACCCGACACCAAACAACTGGCTGATTAGGGGAAGAAAACGTCTGAGTTTAATGACGGCATACCAGCACTGCCAGGGTCTGGTCTGGTCTCAGATTGCTTAATTCTGTTTAAAAAGGGTTTGAAGAAGTGGGGAGGTGCAGAGAATTCCCGGCTTAAAACTACTATAAAACATTTCGTCCACGGCTAAACATCTACCTTTGTCTGTTGATCGATACAGACGTTCAGTTATGGTAAGTAAACTCAAAGAGACTCTAGTGACGTGTCTTCATACCTGGGGGAGGGGTCATTCTCTATACTCAACATCTAATCTTTAATTTGGCAAGTAAGGTCGCATCGTGTCTGGTTAGGTATGCAAGTAAGTGAGTCTACTCTACAGTGGGCAGGTCCTCCTCCTCCGATCCAGATGCTGGTAAATCACTGAAAGCATGGAGCCTGTGTGAAGATCCACCCGTCATGGTGGCCTTTGGGCATAAAGGCAGCGCTTCCTGTCCCAGCCGGGGGATGGGGGGGTAGGGGGGCTCCCGAGACGCTGGGACCTCCAATTGGGAGAGCAGGGGTAATGATGGCCTTTAGTGGCTCGTGGTACTGCCCTGTCGTTAGTCATTCATGACTTTGGGTTGGGCTTTCATTGCCTGGTTACCGGTTTAAAGGAAAAGAAGCAACACGGCGAGAACGCCTGTGATTTCCCCCTGCGTGGAGGCTTGTGTTTAAGTAACCGTCCATAATGACCTGGGAATGCCTCAGAGCAAAGAACTATAATCTACAACCTTCCCCTTTACATTAAGTAGCCACAACAGCTGGACATTACGCATGTCCTGCCACTATTACCAAATGGAGTTCGATGTTTGCAATGTTTGGGTAAATAAAAAGGGTTTTGTATGTTTGGTCAAGAAATTCCAGCCTACACTACATTTATTCAAAAACAACTCAATAAATAAAAGTCTTGAAAGCATGACAAAGAACCCCCTCTGACAGAGTGGTAGCCACCAGGGAATGGTCTGTTTGGCTAAGATTTAACTGCTGTGGCCACCAAAGAAGTGCTACCTCCACCCCAAGGTGTTACAAAACAAGGGCAGGAACAAACGAAGGCCCGGCCAAGTGTCCACGTTAGCGGAGACAAAGGGGCCCAGTAGGGGCCAGCTTGTGGCCCTCCTCCGCCCAGAGAGCCTGGCCCCTGCAGACCCCTGGGAAAACAAAGCCAAGTCAAACCCCACGGAGACGGCCATCGCAAGATGGACAACAGCATTGAGGAGGACAAGATGGCCGGGGGTCCAAGAAACCCCCCCGGCATGGCAGTGATTTATTCTTAAAACCATTAAAGAGAAAAAGGCCGACAGTCATGATGCCTCGTCAGAAGATGTCTTAGTCTTTAAAAACCACATCAAATGGGCCATCTCGCAGACGTCTGGGCTTAAGTCTTAGACAAAAACAATCCTCAACAATGAACTTCTCCAGGCACATGCTGGTACCACAAACAGAGCCTGGGGACATTCAGATTAGCCGTATCTACCGCCGTCATCTGAAACATGAGGTGGGAAACGGCACAAAATGTCTGCCATTTGTTGAGGAGCTCATTATCATTTGTCTTGCTTTAGCGCTTTTGAAGTTCACGGCGAGACGTTGATTTAGACCGTCATTGTGACACGGGGACAGCATTTGTTAAATATGACACCATGTTTGTTTTTTTCCCCCCCCCCCAACAGCAGAAGCTCAGTTTATGTTCCTTTGAAAACCGATGATGAATCACTTCCAGCACTGTGAGCGCCGCGATGACTTCCCACCTGCAGGTTGCTGAAACCCATTCAAGTACAATTCTGGCTTGCATTAAAGTTTCTTAGAAGGAGTTTGGAGGAGATTTCCCTTGGAGGACCGTCTCATGACCGAACAATGTGCTGCAACCGACTCAAAGGAATTCAGTTTTTTTTCCAAGGGTCTGCCTCTTGGACCGTCTTCTGCTTAACACAGTGCTTAACGCAGATGTCCGACACACAACAGCTGCATAAACAGTTGCGCTAATGCCAAATCTCGTGTCCGGCCCCCCCCCCCCCCCGCATATAGCAGCTAGGGGGCGGGGGGGGGGGGGGGGTTGGGAGGGGAGGGTTACCATACCATAGCTGTCTGTCAAGAGGATGATGTTCTGGGATGGACTCCAACTCCTCTCTGGACACTGTTAGCATCAGCAAACTTAAGCCAGGAAGGAACTCAACCACGGCCGCAATGTTAGCTACATCAGTTAGCCACATCCGGCTATATGACCTAATACTTAGCCTAAGTTAGTAATTCTCAAGCATTTATTGTCCCCAATGTCAAATAGTGAAGTCATCATTTACCTAACTTTAAATCAACACTTCATTCAAATCTCAACATTCACTTAACTTGAGCCACTAAGGAAATCATCCACTTGTGCAACGTCAGCTATGCCAGCTAGCCACATCCGCCTACTTGACCTGATACTAGCTAGCCTTAGCTAGTCAACCACTAGCATTTTCCCCCACAATGTGAAATAGTGAAGCCATCATTTACTTAATCACTTCACTTTTAATTAAACAGTGATTATGACGATTCGAACATGGACCACTTTTGAAATGCAGCACCAAGTCCTTGCTCTTCTCGAAGAGTTTTTGTAACGTTAAACCAAACATTAAACACAGGAAAGGAAATTGGAGGCTTTATCATCCAACATCTCCATCAGCTATGTAATTACCAAACTCAGCTGGAAAACAGGAACAAAGGCCTGTGTATAAATCAGTCTACACGTCTGTCCCACTCCCCATAATTATCTGGTTACCACTCTCCGCCGAGGGCTTTGAACGCCAGTCGCTGTGCGCTCTGCTTTTCCCGCACCGCAAGGGGATCATTCCTCTGCCGGAGCACAGCTAAAATTACCCTGCATGCATCTGCACGTCCCATGTAACAAATCGGTCTCTTTTTTTTCCATAGACGGCGGCAGCACGCCATCTATAATAAGAGAAGCCCCTTTCCCCCTGGGGCGGTGACATCACTTCCTGCTGACGACGATTCTTATTGGAATCTCTCAGGGGTCAAAGGGCAGTTGGATGTTGCGTCTCCGACTGGTTTCCCACAGGGTTTGTACTTCCTGTGCAGGAGGAAGTGCCTCGTCAAGTCGGTTTACAGAGCGGTGGCAATTGGGTGCTGAGCTGCTTATTTAGCGTAAATACTGAAAGATATGTGATGATTGTGAAATTATTGCATCACTCCTGGAGCTGCTGGCATATGTTGAAATGGAGATTTTGAGCAAGGTAACCACAAGCTTGTGTCATAGAAACTCTGGCCTGGAGGCACGATAGGAAATAAAATGGCCTACAATGAGAACGGCATTCACAAGACGAGCCAGGCCAACATATAGACCCTTATCTAGAGCTGTAAAAATGTAAGATAAATATAGTTTTATAAAAATATGCTTATTCTCACTAGATTTAAGAAAAAGGACAGATTCTTCCGCCGAAAGAGACAAATCATGAGACTTGGGACTCGGGAGTCATAACGTTTGCTTGCGGCAGATGAAACCGTCAGATTCCATCTCCAGACGAGTTCAACTGGGATCTGTTTAGTCTAGGCCTGCATGAGTGCACTATTTCCGCTGGAGAACATAAAAGAAAAGAGAAATAAAGAGCGGCCAAAGCAATCCCACAAAGCAATCCCAGCGTCCCAACACACGCAAACACACCAGCGTTCAGGGGAAGCCAGGGTGTTCTTCAATAGAAAAACCGGGACGAGACACTCGCAGATTCGCCTGATTTTGGGGATCAAAGTGCCGGGCCGGGTCCTATGTCTATAAAAAGCAGCGTTCTGCGGATCAGCTGAGCATGAGTATGTTGGTGAGATTTAACGGTTCAGCTGCCACCAATCTGCTCTCCGAGTTCACCCAGCGAGAGAGTCTTCAATGGGGGGGGGGGGGGGGGGGAGAAAATGGGGGGTTTAACAACCTGCCCTTCCCCCCCCCACCCCTACCCCCCCCCCCCCCCCCCCCCCCCCCCCCCCCCCCCCCCCCCGCCGCGCGGCCGCCGGCGGGGGCCCCGCCCCCCCCCCACACAAGGGCGGCTGGGCTGCCCCCCCCAGCTCAGCACTCCACAGGTTTTTTTCTAGTACTTAGGGGAATTCAAAGGCCCAAACATGGTTTTACATCTTTAAGAGGCTGCCCTTTGTTAGGTTAATTTTGCCGTTGTGTAGCAGCAAATAAGCTCTGGTGAGGGGTTGAGAGGACGGTGTCTCTCTTTCTCTGGTCACATATTTCTCTTTGATCCGCCCGACCCATCGCAGGGTTTGGTGTTAAAGAAAATCGCCCGTGCGCAAATCACCAGCAACATGCGATCAGGGAGACCAGTGAGGCATCACTGGAAGAAGGTTCTGGTCCGGCCTTTGGGTAGACCACCAGAGAGTGAGTGTGAGAGTGAGAGAGTGAGGTGTGAGACAGGAGAGAGAGGGGGAGAGGGGAGAGAGCTAGCTCCAGAGCAAGATAGAGAAGAGGAGACGGGAGGGTAGGAGAGAGGGAAGATAGAGGGAAGTGCTTTAGCACATAAAGTGCACGAGGACTCCTTATAAACTCATGTTAGATTACATATCTGGGTCGCATTGTGCGGAGGCAGATTTTATGTGGAGGAGACAAGCGGTAATTACAGCTACCGCAACGGAAACCGCAAGTAACCAGGCTGTAAAGTTGTGGATCGCTCACGACAGGCCGCCCGGCTCTGCTCCAGATGTCAATGAAACTTTAATCAAACACTGTCATCGTGTGCACCGACTGTACAGCTTTACACCCTCATCTGTGTGAGAGAGACCCGCCGCGTTTTATAGAAAAATAAAATATACACAAAAAGGATAAATCACAGAAGGATGGGGACTCGATGCCAACGCCTCCCGGGTCTTTGCAATCGGCTGCAGGTGTTACAGGACGCAGATGTGGACGGTTCAATTCGACCGAAAACAAAACCAGCCGCCGAATGATTGTTTCTAAAGGGTCTAAACAGGTAGAGCAAGCCGTGTGGCGCGGGCCGGTACTGGGGCTAGCGGTCCGTCTGTACATACCCGACAATATGGGTATGTACAGCAGGGGAGCAGCTGCTGGCCCGGCCCGCTGAGGCGCTGTTATTGCGACCTGCGGGGCTGCTGGCGAGATATTAAAAGGTCAACCTGGCGTCGCTATGGAGACCCCTGCAGTGACGCAGAACCTCAATAAAAATAATAAACAACGAGGTCCGATCCGGAGGGGAACTAATGGAGGTAACTATGGAAACATGGAAGGAAGATAGGATAGGTCTTCTACTGCTACACCGAGGGCCGGCCAGCGCCAGGTGACGCAAAACACTGGGAGCCAATCATAACAAAGCATTCTGTGATTAAAAGCACTGGGAACCAATCGAAAGCCTTCTGATGAAGAAAATGGAATACCACAGAGTTTCCCGTTTTATCTGTGAAAGAAAAATATAGATGTGGCTGACGCACACACACACACACACACACACACACACACACACACACACACACACACACACACACACACACACACACACA
>JAOPJI010000135.1:9772316-9784273 GCA_027122695.1 Merluccius productus
GTGACAAGACTGTCTACACCAATGACGTTTGAGTAGCAATCTCTTTCTACAACAAGCAAGTCGCCATTTGCAATGTCAATGCAATTATATCTAAGAAGAATGTGAACGATTTTATTGTGTTGCATTCAATTGCATGGTTGTGCGTGATAGTGATTTGCATACTATGTAAAGTTGTGAATATATTTATGTAAGTTAAGTTGTAATGTGCAAGTTAATATTGAGCTGCGGGCTGTATGTGAGGTGTGTGTGAAGTGTTTTTTGGTGTAATGTAACACCTGTTGTGCTGCTGTAAAACCGGACATTTACATATCGTGAGTTGTATTTATTTGATTTATTTTTCTCTTTAAACCCAGTTCTCACGGGTTGGTTCGACCTAGAAATAAAACCCTGTGTTCTAATAAAGACCTCTGGCCTCGTGTTGAACTACTTGGGAGCTACAAAGTGTGCAAATATACAGGTGTGTAAATAAACAGGTGTGCAAATATACATGTGCAAAATACAGACAATACATACAGTATAAGCAGCTTAAGTTTTAAATATGTCCTTTTTGCAGCTTAGCTGTAGCCTCCAACTAAACACACTCTTTTGTTTACACACTAGATTGTGCAAGGGATGCGTGTTATTGTCCGTATATAACCTAATCAATCATATATTGTTTCTTCAACTTAAAAATAGCTGACCGTTTTCTTTTTTTTTTTTTTACCCTTCTCAGGGATTATGTTCCCAGTTTTGATCTCGGACGTCAGGTCACTTGCATATCAGAATATTCTATTACTGTTAAGCCAACTATGAATAATAAAACACGCCAAAACATGTGTCCTTTATCATAGCTACACGTATGACAAAAAAAACCAAGTGAAAATCAGTGGTATTCGTGAGGTATGATTAATTAAATGCGCTGACAGTTCATTGCTCCTGCCAAACGAATTACACTGAGTGGCGCGGATCACCGTTCCAAGGTGGCGGCCCCGCGTCTCGTCAGCGCCAGGAGGCAGTATAGAGCTCGATGCTCCGTCTATGATATAAGATGTCTATGGTCGGTGTGACTGTGGTTGGCGCTAGACCGTCCTATAGTGCCATAGTGAGGAACCCTTCTCCTAGTGCTGCAGCACCATCTACTGTTGAACAGACACGTTGTAAGCTCATACGGTTGCAATCATGAGTCGGCATAATTCAACTTGACCCGTCTCATTGTCAAACGGAAACATCGTGAAACACAGGCAAAAGGGGGGCTTGAGCCCCTGCCCTTTTGCCTGGTGTTAATTGTATTTAATGTTTTCTTTATTTGCTATTGAAATTGTAGGCTATCAAATATAAAGAGGGAAATGTGTAGTAGTATCCACAAATACACATATCAATTTAAAAAGTACCCCCCCCCCCCCCTACGGTAAATGACGTCACTCAGGTAGGCACTGTTTTAATGAAAAAACCACAATTAAATTAACACTTACTTTTAATATTATCCGTTAAAAAAGGACTTGCCACGTTCACCTCGGTACTCGCAAGCAAGCAAGAAAGTCTAATTATCAGGAAGCAGCGGTGAAACGTACAAACATGCAATTCATTTCTGAAGCAGTAGGCCTAAGTTACGTTTTGCATAGTTTTGGTAGTTTAGTGATTAGTCGCCCCTTTTTCTTCTTGTGTGCGTGCGTGTGTTTTTTTGAATATAATTACATACTGTGGTTTAGTTTCCTCTGTGTGATGCTAAAAAACATGTTACTAAAATCAAACTGTAGTTAAGTAGTTGTACCCATGTCTTATTTATAAAATATAGGCCTATGCAGTGTAACAAAATAGTACAGAGCATGACAACAGAAGGAAGTTTTGAAACCCTAGGGGGTTTATGTATCAAGCATGAGTAGGCTATGGATGCTGATCTAAAGTCTCATCATTACTTACAATGAAAGGTAAATGACTGACTGCATTCACTTACACTGACTGACTTGCATTATATTACATGTGTGGTTTCTTCATGGATCAATGTGTTTAAGTAGAATTTAATCAGGTCCCATGTTATGAACCTAGTGTGTGATTATGGATGGCGGTGTGGCAACGTCGGGGTGGGAATAGTGCATATCGGTGGGGTGAGGGCCCTTTTTTTGCTTGAGCCCCTTCCCCCAAAAATGTCAATGTGCACGGCCCTGGTGAAACATATTGAGACTTAATCTGATGAAAATAGCCTGCCTCGAAGTTGAAATCCGTTACTGATTTCCGCATTTCCGTATTTCACGTTTCGTCAGTGACTTATCTACACAACAAAATGTATCCTAGTGCACATCTGCTAGTGGTTTGCTGCTAGCGATAAACAACATAAACAACATCAATACAGCTACGGACGAGAAAACCATCGTGGTGACGTCATGCGGACAGTGGTCCGTCCCTGGAGTCAAGAATAACAACAGCAACAATAAACATTTTTGCCAACGTCACTGTGACGGGCATGAAGTGACGTCATATGACGACAGCCCGGTAACGACTTCCTGTCTCTCTCCTGTTCCCAGCAAGGCGATTCAAGATCACACCGGTGTCTGTAACTGTCTGTACCGGAGTCGGTAACGACAAGGCATCACAAGGTAACGAATTTCTTATTTTTTACACTAGCCTGTATGGTGTAACCGTTATCATATCTGTACTTAAATATGTCTGACCTTCGTCTTGTTGGGTGTGTTGAGGTTATCGTACTGGGTGTTACGCAACGATCACACAGTAACGTTATGTATTATATAGCGGACTCACCTCTGGCTGTTTAAATGTCAAATGTTTAAATACTAGATGTGTGACCGACCTAAATATAACACAATGTACAATAGACACCTTTTGCATATGCAAAAACGTGTTGCGTCAGCTTGGTTGGGACAGCACGTGTACTATATATTTTAATATTATAATTTAGATGATGGGCTTACTGTATTGTTAGTTACTATTAGCTGGATTCTGTTGTTTTGTTCTGTGTTGGATCATGCCTAGGCCACTTCTGAATTAGGGGTCAAAGGTTTGTGTTAAAATATAATATATCATATAAAATATATTGACCTAAACTTCAATTCAATTTCCTTATTGAACATGATGTCCTAACATTTTTACTACTTTTTTTTCTCCCCAAGGTTTATCAAGATGTCAGACGTCGATTATGACAATGAGTCCAAGTTCATGCGGAAAGCGAAGGAGAATCCATTTGTCCCAGTTGGTGAGTAGCCCACTGTCATCTAAAGACATAGAAGAATAGCTTGCCCCATGAAATTAAAAATACATTTTCCCACTGTTAATCCTGTGTCCCTGTGTTAATTGTTCATTTATCTCTTGTTGTATGTCAAACAAATATATATTTTTACTATTTTAACATCAAAATCACTCTTTTCCCATCCTGTAAAACAGTTTCAAATGTTTGACTCATCCTGCATGATGCGTTTACTAATTTTGCGTCGAATGAAAATACTTCAGCTCCATCGTAGTACCAAGTATACATCGTCCAAGTATATGTTGGCAAAATCCGCAGGTGTAGGCAAAGCTGGTGGGGAGAAGTCCTCCACAACAGAGAGCAGGCTGTCGTCATGGCTTTCCATGTTGAGCTGCTAGCTAATGTCAATCTCAGGTGGCACATTCAGCGCTATTGGCTACTGTAAACGCCAATCAATATCCCTCACTAGGAGCTTCATGTTTTTACTGGACATACATAAATGTGAAGTAGCACTCTGATTTCCGTTTCACAGGGCTTTTACGCACTGAAATAGCATTCATTTAGACATACATAGTATTGGGTTTAGCCAATGTCTTTATTTATTCAATTTCTTGGCAGTATAACATTGGCACACTGCTACGAGACACGCCTCAAAATGAACTGCCATTTCCTTAAATGCGTGTTTACTTAATTGAATGTCCTTGCCTCGTTACAGGAATGGCTGGGTTCTTTGCCATAGTCGGGCACAGACTTTGGAAAATGAAGAGTCGCGGCGATACAAAGATGTCCTTGCACCTGATCCACATGCGTGTAGCTGCCCAGGGCTTTGTGGTGGGAGCCATGACTATCGGTATGGACACTTTTGTACAGTATTACATCACCATTAGATTTTGAAAGACGTATCACAAACCAGTAAAGCAGGTATTTTTTTCATGTGTCACATCATGATTTTGCATTTTCATGCAACATTGTTTTTGACTGGCTTGTTTCATACGATAACTCCAAGGTCATTATTTTCCACAATACAGTTTTACAATATAGCAGTCATTTATGCCATCATGCTTGTAGAAAACAATGACATCTCGCCAACGTGATGTGTATAAAGAGGTTTTCAGGTGTGGTATGGCGGCCTAATGGTTGGTCAAATATAATGTGCTATTTCATTCATTATAAGTGTAGTTTATTTTTTGTTTGCTGCCATGACAGCTCATGCATGGGGATGATGTGAGTTTTACTGTGAAATAAAGAAGGATGAAGGAAGGAGCAGCCAGGTTCATGTGAACAGTAACAATATACAGATGATCTACCTGTGATTCAGATTCATGTTACACACGTTGTCTAGATGCCTTGCACGAATGGGACGGGGCAGCTGACAATATGCTCGACCTCCACATATGCTTAATGCTATTTTCATATTAAACCAAATAGCATAGTGTTATTCCTATGTCAAAGAAGTGTTGTTGACCCAACAAGTGACTGAACTGCTGACAAAAGAAATACGAGTTTTGGTGTAACCAGGTGCCAGGACTTGGTGTGTCTTACCCTCTCCCTATCATACAATAGTAAAACCATTGTTATTGCAGGGTTGTTAAATGTGTCATTTTAAAAGGCCTAGATGTGGAATTTTACCTGGCTAGACCTGCCTATCATCATTTGTTCACATATCTGAAAAATCTCATCTGTGGCTAATGTGATGTTTTTGACTTTTGCATCTTTTTTTGTCCTTCCCAGGTGTCATTTACTCAATGTACAAAGATTTTGTGGTGAAGCCCAGAGAAGCCCAGAAAGCCCTTCAACCCAAGTGAACTCTCTTCTAATGATATTTATTGTTAATATTATCCCTTAGTATTACCTTATATTAAGGCGTTTTACAACGCTTTATTTTATTTTATAGATGTCATACATTGTGTATGCACCTTTTACACCCTCAGAACCTCACATCTACTGTATGTAGTTACACTATACCATTATTGATGGAATTGGTAATTGTGTGGCTGCCTCCAAACACAGCCTATATTCTATTTGAATCTTAATTATAACAGACAATATTGGATATTCCCTCAGTATTTAGAAACCACTGTTGGGAAAACAGAATGTGCAGGCTACCTGATGAGTTTGAATAGTGTGTTTTGGAAATTCAAAAGCAATTTGGAAAGTTGTTAATTTGTACTACCTGTGAATATACTGACCACATGACCAGGCATTGTATTCTTTAAGACATGTATGCAATTTGTACGTAGCCAGATTTAGATTTATTATTTCTTTATCTAACCAGCTAATGAGCACTTTCCTAGCAAAGTGATAGTTTATTGTTTAGGTATTTTAAGAAATTTTGCCAAATGAACCACACTTGCACATTTGTGTTATAGGTTTTTTTGTCATTGATGTGGAAGTTATGGGAACCATAGGACGGTAACCTTGGCTGAAAGTACGGAACTCAAAGTACTAAACAAATCATTGACATTATGTTTAAGAATATTGAGTTCTATATAGAAAACACTATTTGATCCAATCGCAATTTGTGTCTAACCATCATAATAAACAAACAGTTATCATTCAGTAGGTCATTATCAATTGTTACCCTTTCTATACATGTTATTTTTTTCGAAAGGGTGGCAACAGATGGGTCCAATTTTCCAAAGCGGCTTACAAGTACAATAAAATCATGCTTTGAAAAGCGGAATAACTTCACAAAATTCCAAGAAGTGCACGGCTAAGCTTCTAAAAACTGGATAGATTGCAGAGAAACCACAGGAATCGTTTGATTTTCTTTTACTGAATGCATAAGTTAGACCTCAGAGATACGGTACATCAGGAAACTGCTATAAGAGCTCAATAGATAGGGAGGGATTCTCCAGCTCATTAACCGATCAACAATCACGACCAAGATTCTAGCAGACATTTATTAACATTACAAAGTAAAAAATGAAAAGCTGCCTATGTTGTTAGCTGAGATGAAGGCGGCAACCCGCTGGCCTTGATATACTCCAGCTGCCACCTGCTAAACCAATTAACAGAACCATACACCCACACACATCTAATACCCATTAATCCAGTTAACACTCACACAAACAAATGACAGGCACGACATAAAAGAGACAGGACAGAGGGATTAAACAGCACAGAAAGAGCTGAATTGATCTGGATTTCTGTAGCTAAAATAGATAGAAGTGGAAACTGGCCAACTCTTTGTTCCCTTTGGTTGTGATGAAACAAGGTGAAACAGTAGATTGCAAGGAAGACCATGTTGTCATATAAAATTGCATAATATTTCTTAACAGGTCACCAAATCCTTACAGCCTTATTGAATGGAAAATAAATGGGTGTTGGAAATAATATAAAGCTATGCAGATAAGGAATTACAAATTATTTTTGCAGATATATTAGGCCTATCATTGTATTAGCATATTTAAGTGTTTTATATTGTGATTGCCCTAATATCAGAGTTGAGAATTAAAGTTATACATTTTTTGTCGTCCGTTTCCTTGTCCAGTGATTTCCCTAAGGGGATGAGACAAAACATCATCACAGCGCCCTTGATGTTGAAAGTCAATCTCGCGAGATCCACAACGTTTGTGTGTGTGTGTGTGTGTGTGTGTGTTCTGGAGTCAGTGCTGTTGCTGTGGTTACGAAAGAACGCGGTTGGACAAGGAAGTCGTTTTAGACTGAGAAGACAAACGTCATTGGTGGCCACTTTTATATTATTAATACTAACAATAGGTAAGATCATACTACTCTTAATACCAAACCACCACACAGGGAAAAAAGTGTTAACTTATCGACTCGAAGCAACAAGAAATTAGCTAGCGTGACTAATATATTATAATTAAGGCGCTAATTTGATTATTTTGTATCTATACGTGTTATCACTGAATAAAGCAGCAGTTTGAGCGACGTTGCCCTAATGGCGGCCACTATTACAGTGTTGACTTGGGAAAACAAGCGGGTGTTGCGAAACAGCGACCACATAATGTTTATTCCCAATAACATGTTTTACTAGGTAGATAAAACAAGTCATTGCCCTAATTCACTTTCGGTACCATCGCGCAAAACGTGTCTCCTGTGTGGCCGGCAGACGATGGAGGACGACGACCGCCTGAACGACACTTTGAGGCAGCAGTTCCGAGCCCTGCAGACCCAGCAGGAGGAGCGACTCCGAGCCCAGCAGCCCGAACCGCCCATCACACACCAGGATGACCTGCAGCTGTCCCAGCAAGGAGTCGATTATCATCACTCACAGCCAAACCTAAAGGAGAGGTGCAGTTCAGATGCAGAGGCGTTGATGAAACCCCCCCTCAATAGTTAAAATAGTGACATGCACATATTTCTGACATTTCTCATGTACTCAGTCATGTGAATTTAGACTAAAAAGTACATTAGATTCAAGTATATATCTCGATATATCTATATCTATATATATATCTATATATATCTATATATCTATATATCTATATATCTATATATATATATAAAAATACACACACACACACACACTTATTATTGCCTACTCAGTCTGTTACAGAATGAGAATCAGCAGTTGCTCGACCAAGTGAGAGAACTCAGAGATGAAAATGGCCGTCTCTTCAAACTCGCGAGTGAGAAGGATTTTGAGATAAGTCACTTGAATAAGAAGCGATCTGAGGAGCGGCTGGCCCTTGCAGGTATAACAACAACAACAGCCAAATACTTGCTGGTTCACTGCGTCTTTAAATATGCATCCTCGTAACATAATACGTTTTCATCATTGTTATTTTATTTCTAGGCACATCTGGCCTAGCAGGGGATGCAGCAGCCACCAAGATAGTTGAGCTATCCAAGAAGAACAGAGAGTTAACAGCCGAAGTTGAGAGAGAGAAAATGAAATTGAAGCACAGCAGCAAACAAATCAAAGAGCTTGAGATGAAGGTAACTGAAGTTCAAAATATGACTCGTATAGCCTATGTTGTTACTTACGTCGGGAGGGAGGATATGAAGCCGTTCAACATCAAATTGAACGTGGTCATAATTGATACAAATATGAGTCAATCACAGTGGGATACTTTTGATCATAGAACAAATTACAGCACAAAAATATGTTTTTTTTCATCCCTTCTCCAGTTAGAAGCTGCTGCATTTCACACTTCTGGCCAAAAGATTGACACACGATTGCCACAGGATTTGAGGTCATCCGAAGGCTGTGAGGTATAGGTATCATTGCTAGGAAAATCAAATCAGGAGGGTGTTTCTTTTGAATGGATCACCATCTAACACATAATCTGATCTGCTCCACCAACAGAGCAGTCCTATGGTGAAATCCCTGCAGGATAAATTAGCGGCTGCACAGTTCAAAATGGCCGAGTACCGGAACCAGATTCAATCTGCCAAACAGGAGCTGAAAGTAGCTCAGAAGGTAATTTGCATTTACCAGAAGACATTTAGTACACTAATTGCAAAGCGACTTACACGTGAGGCTGAGAACAATCAACATTGGATTCACTACAGAAAAATTGTTGCATGACCAAGTTTCTAAAGAAAGTAAAACAACTGGACAGAGTCCAGAGTAGCAATAGCAATCAGAAAGACGAGGTTGGTTGCACTACAGTTGCAACTCAGAGATAATGACTTCTTGTTGGAGTCAGAACTCATGTTGTTGATAACAAAGTGAGTTCAACAACAGAAGCTAAACACATTAGCGCTAAAGAGAGCTAAAAAATGTGCACGTCGGTTTATGAAATGGGTTCACTTGGATGTTGCAGATCGTATGCAGTTGTCTGCAGATCGTATGATGCCAGGTAGCTGGTTCCACCGTCACGGTACCACACATCAGAGTAGTCTGGCGTTCGGTTGGCTGAACACCAGGTGGTAGTCCAGCCAATAGGACGTGTCTCTCAGCTGGGTTTCCTCTTAAATGGTGCGCCGTGGTAATTTACTCGGTGACTGCCGCCTGACAAACTGTTAACAACCTTTTCTCCAACCACATGGTTGTCCTTTTTTGGTAGGCGTTGCTGAGCGAGGTAGGAGAGGAGGTCAACCTTCAACAACTGCTAAGCAGCAATGGGAGCTTCAGAGGACGTTCTCAGCAGATTCTAGCGCTTCAGACACGGGTGAGCAGGAACAAATGACATCCATGTGTGGAGTGTGTGTGGTTGATAAGCTGGTCGCTCCTGGCCCTCAAAGATGAACACCAAGAGGATCCACCACACATCTTAATCTTCATGATCATGGTGGACATTGTAGCATTGATAGCTGGTTTACAGCCTTACCTGGCCTGAGTCAGACTGATTACAACCTGGGGCTGGGTGGGGCTGATACCTGATTTATCCTGGGTGCCATGATTGCTTATTTACCAAAGGTGTGCAGCCCCACCCAGCCCCAGATTGTAATCAGCCTGACCCAGTAAGTGTAAACTAGCTATAAATGCTGCAATTTCCACCATGATCACGAATATCAAGATGTGTGGTGGATCCTCATGGTGTTCTTCTTCTTTGAGGCCAGGTGCGAGACCTGGAGCAGCAGTTGGGCGCGTCCACGCAGCGGAGGCACCCGAGTGTGGAGGAAGAGCTTCTGGGTGCCGGGGTCCTTCAGAAAACATCCCCTCAAGACAAAAACCTGAGTCACATCCGGACCATGGAGAGGGAGAAGAGGGAGGCGTTTGAGGTGTGGTGGGCAATGACAATCAATGTTATCAAAGTTGTCTCAAGGAGTTTCACCATTAAAGCCATTGGGCTTGGCATGGTGCCACGGTCACTTTTGCCTTGTTGTTTTTTTGTAATGGGTGGACAGCGGCTCACAGCGGAGTATGAGGGCCTCTTGGAAGACCATAAGGCAACCACGAAGAAGCTGGAGGCGTCCAGGGCCCGGAGTAAATCTCTCACAGCGGAAATTAAAACGCTGAAAGTTCAGATATCTACCCTCCTGGAAAAGGGGAAACACGATGATGAGCTGGTAGACACGCTACTGGTAAGGAATTAAAACAGACTCAAATATGATATTAATAGAAGATAATTGAATTAGTTATCTATGAATTCAAAGTTGAATGACTTTAATCAACTCCACTCTGTCTTGTAGGCCTCTCCTTCCTCCTGCCTTTTGGAATGTCGTAAGTCTGTCTTCACACTGTGTCATCCTGTTTTGTCAGAAACAGCTGACCCGTCTGCAGGAGGTGCTGGCCAGGTGCAGTCAACAGCAAGATACGCCACAGAGCGAGAACGCCCAAGTGGCGCCGAGCAACGCCGACACCGCTCCACGCAATACCCTCGTCCAGAAACTCGGGCAGCTGGTCGCCGAGAAAGAAGCAAAGGTCAAGGAACTGGAGAAGGAGATTCAGCAGCTCTCTTTGAAGGTACGCAAATAGAAAGTAAAAACAGCGAGGTACTCTGACGCTTGAAGCTGCCCCAAGTGCTCCAAGACAATGTCACGTCCAACAGAGAGAAGATGCAGGCAGCCGGTCCAGCGTCAAGACGGCGACCTGCAGTACCCAGCGCTCGCAAGAAGAGGGAGCCAGCGGCAAGATAATCACGTCTACACGGTATGCACGCACGTCATCCCCGTTAAGAGGAGATTTGTTTGTCACTGTATTTGACTTTGAGTTTGAAAGGCGGTATTCCAGTGGAATTTGGCTCAGGCAGTAAAGTACTGTTGATGTTGTGTTCATGCATGTAACCCTCCCTCGCTCTAATCACCAAAATACCGACAACACAGTTACTGTAAAACTGGCCTTACAGAGAGTAAAACAAGTTTCCCTCTGTGTGACCTGGTGCATAGGTTACTAATATGTTATGTTAATGTGTCAGATTAAAAGATTTAACTGAATTTACAGGCATTACTGGCTGTTGGTTTTAAATCAATATATAGTACATATTGAAAATGGTATTGTTGATTATGTAACGGGCACAAATCTGCCCAGTTTACGACCTATTCTGCATACGCTCCAACCGACCACTGGTTAATTTCTCAGTTTAAAAGCCATCTTTAACCACTAAATAAGATGTAGACTATACACATAGCTACACTTGGTCTCTCACTAACGCATTTATCTTCCGTTTCCAGGCCGGCTTCTAAACACGGCCATAAACTTGTGTCTTCCAATGTAGAAAGCAGTGTGGAGTTCAGGTAAGACTACAAGCCTTTTATTTGTACCTGACTGCGCTGGCACACCGTGAGTCACGCAAACTACGTCTAATTTAAGGTTTTCTTGTTCTCCTTTGTCAGAGATTCAGGGTTGTATAAGTGTCCTCATTGTTCAGCTGATTTGAACACGAGCCAGTGTGAATACAAGGCTCTACAATGCAATGAGTGTGGAGAAAGACAGACTCTCCAGGCTAGTCCAAATCCTTCAGGAAATGTACAATGAACAGCAACACATGGATTACAATCACTTTCTTCACCTCTTCAAACTGTTTTTGCGATATGAACAGTAGTTCGGACAATTTTCTCCTATAGCTGTACAGAACTAGAACAATCAAGCTTGGTTCAATTTAATGTCATTTCATCTGTTTTCCAAGAAAGTTTTAGTGTGATTGTTTCTTTAGTGTTTGTTTCTTTCTCATTATGTCGTTCGCCATGTTTTTTTCAGATGATAACACAAACACCTATTCATCAGATATGATGAGGTAATGCCAAACCGGGAGCTGTACCAAAAATAATGATAATGAGCAGAAGACGTTAAAGTTCTGCTTCCAGACCTAAATTGAGGAATACACGACATGAATGAAGACAACTATATCACTCTCACACACACACACACACACACACACACACACACACACACACACACACACACACACACACACACACACAC
>JAOPJI010000135.1:9809972-9822623 GCA_027122695.1 Merluccius productus
ACATATATATATACACATATATATATACACGTTTCCCTCTGACACCTTATGTTTTTCCTAGGTTCTGAATTTGGAGTGCAATAATAGCACAGGTGTGGTTTTCCATTGAAGGAAACATTTTGCCATCTAATAGATGACTTTGGCCAACTTACTGTTTGCTCTGAGGTCACCTCCAGTTGGTACGTGTATGAGTGTATTGGAAATGACAACAGTCATCTTGGGTATTGTATGACATAAACATAGTGAAAAACAGTTTAGAAGTAAAAAGCATAATAAAGCAGTTTCAGCTCGCAAATCATTCGGGTTTAGTATGGGGCTCATGTTTTTTTATTATGTATATTTTATTATATGATATTATATTAATTATATGAATAAATCATGGTACCAGGAAACTCAATACATTTTGCATTTTAAAATCACTAGAGCAGTTGTTCATACACAGAAAATGAATGCATGTAAGAGAAAACACTCTAACATGATACACTAAATAAGATTTTGACTTAATTTATGATGTGCACATGCCAGAACTCCAATTGTAGTTGAAGTTAAGTTATTGAAATTGGCTGAACAGTGTGTGCAGATCTAGTCTGGCAATACCAGATGATATTCAATCGTTTGGGGGATTTATAAATGCAAGTTAGTTGCTAGTGTGGCAGCGAACGGCCACTAATACGCCCCTTACATTTTACTGGAAATAACGCCTAACCGGAAATGATGCTCTCCCTCCATTCTCTAGTGAAACAAACTGGAGATAAAGCAAATTTGTAACACGGAGGGAGTTTTTAAAAATCATTTTCTTCAGTGACTGCGGCCGAGCCATCCTATAATGCACGTGTTGCTGGTACGACAATATGAACGGCCACCCTAAAGCATTTTGATTGGTTCTGAAATGCAGGTTTTTTAAACGATCTAAATGTTTCCTGGAACCTGGAAGACGGTCCTCAGTTTCTAGTTGAACAAAGTGTTTAGACTTGTGAATCTACTGCAGATTAGGCTCATGTTGTGAATCATATCTATGTCATAACTCTGCGTTCAGTTGCCATCTACCTAAAGTGCACATGGACAGCGCATCAAAATAAAAAAGGCAGATATTTAAAAAAAGAAGTTGGTGGATGGTGGGGCTATCCCCACTTTGGTCAGTATATGTTTTCATGTCCACACATATTCATGTTCCTATGTACAATTAATTTAGGAAATAAAGTAAAGTAAAAGATTGCATTTGTTTGCTTTGGTCTTGCCACTTATGTCTCGCCTACATATACAAATTGCAAAACATTTATCACAAACATGCTACCCTTAACAATCATGTAGCAGCCAATTAATTTGCAGGAATATAACTCTTGGTGGAAATTAAGGCTTAGAAGAAACTAATTAGCGTCTTTTGAGTGTTCCTAATTCGAGGTTGCTAATTAGGCTAAAAGAGCACTGTGAATCACTGCACACAGAAAAAAAAACATTTTTAGACAGTGTATAGACAGCCTACATCATTTGTAATTGCATGTCTGTGATACTGCAAACATTAGGACCTACTTGTTCTCAGATTGACATGAAACCTTTTTCAGTCACTGCCATCTGGCCCAGATTAATCGGTTAAAATCAGTAAAACAGATTTTATTTGAACAAGTCTGCCTAGTACTCATATAGTATTCCTATGCGATTTTAAATAAGCCCATACTTAAATCAGAATGTTGTTAATTTGACAGTTTGTCCCTTTTATACAAATATACATTGTTGATGACGCAAGGATATATTTTCTTACTTAAAAACTGTAAATACTCAGCCCTCGTAGAGGTTTGTGTGCTTAAAACCACAATATCTCGATCCATCAATATTTTTTTTTCACATTCAGGCTTGAAATAAGGATGTCCATTTTGAGAGCTGAATGGAGTTACAGAATGAGGACATTTCGGGCTTTACACTGTAAACAACCACAGATGGAACAACATCGGACCACAGGGGATCAAGGATAGATACAACCTGTTTACTGTACTAACTATGCCAATATAGGATATTCATCCGAGACCTCCTGTGGAAGCTTTTTATATCTAAAGCACACGTTTTGAAGTATTCACATGGCAGATGACAGGCTGTTGTTAAAAAAAAAAGACGTATGAAAAGTACATTTCAAACACTGTGACTCTACTGTGTGTGTCAGAGTCTCGTGCAAACCAAGGAGAATATTGCATGAATACATTACATACAAATAGGTTGAACATTTTGGTCTATCCTATAGCCATATGAAATAAACATTTTACTGTCTACTAGTAGAGCATACAGTCATCACTAGTAGAACAGAGTTAAGCAGTGAGCAGAAACTTACTAAAAATGAAGTCACTCATAACGCTGTTCTACTAGTCCACTAGCGAGGAGGACTGTATTCTCTACTAGTAGACAGACAAACGTCCACCAACATTTAAAACAATCCCTTCAGAAATGCTGACATTATAAGAGGTGAGAAGGTAAATTGAAAATACAGACATTTAACACACACGTTTAAAGTTCACCACAAATGGCAAATACATTCTTAGAATTAGTAAAAGAAACAAACCTGGTTTGTATTTTTTCTTCCCGTCTACAGAAATGCATCCTTTATTAACTCACAAATGCACATGGAACTTTAAAAATAATAATTTGCCATTTTTAATAAGGGGAATCATGGTTAATAACTGTGTCTACTGATTATTCCTGAAATCTATTCCCTCTGCCGTGGCTCAGGGCCAAACCACCAGAGCAAACACAACCCTCACAGGGCAAAACATAGACATTCTTATTTACTGCATTTCATTTTAAATACAGTATTCTTTTTGTTAAATACTTTTGAGCGTGTGCCAGTGTGAAAATTAGAAAAATACACACCATATAAATATGTGTGTTTTCATCGCTGGTCCGTGGAATACAAACTGCAGTTGAAAAAACCACAGGTTTCTATTTATCCATCGGTTAATGACTTAAACTGAAACTCTCTTCAAGGATATACGAAGACCAATATTGAGCTTACTGTATTGAGGCTGCTGTGTCAAGGTAGCGTTAAACCACTTGGAATATAAAGTAAAACCTTAACCTTAAACAAAAATACACACCGATGTTGCCCCTGACCCCTAAGCACAGTACTGTGTATGTACACCAATCCTGTATAGAGGTTGCCGAATGCAACAGTAACACTCATTTTCACGTCCTTTTATATCACTTTTATATTTTGTCAGTTCTACAAGTAATATCTATTTTCTATACACTATACACTCTCTATTTGAACTTTAAAAATAAATAGCAACTGCAATGTGCCCTATTTAAAAATGTTAGAAAGAATGATGCCATGCATACATTGACTAGGGACATTGGGTTTCATACAAACAGTCCTAATTATAGACAGTATGTTTTTGTGGTGCACCAAAATCATTTCCTGAAATGATACCGTGTATCAAAGAGGGGCTGAGAAAGTTGTTTTTCACTCAAAAACAAAGTCAAGGACTTATCGTTTTACTTCAGCATGCTCGATATGTAGCCTTTACCAACCGACAAAATTGTGTTTATCATGGTTTTTTCACTGATATTTGATATAATTCTTTTGTTGCTGCACATTTGATTGCCGCAGTTACAAAGAAGTGATTACCAGAGGAAAGGGGAGACATGTATGAAAGACTAGTCTACCACAAAACATTATACTCACAGGCAAAGTGACCAAATACGCAGAACAGACAATTGCTTGAGGCTCCGGGCAAGAGAACCTATAATTCAGTGGACCCACAGGGTCGAGTCATTTCAAAGCCATTGCATCTCAAATTCAGAAAAGGCCTCTCTTTAAGGGCCTCTTCTCCCTTTTAGGCTGACACAGTTGATGTGGGGCGATAGCACTGTAAGTTATACTAGTTTGTGTCATATCACATCAGTATAACCAAATAGCTTAGGTGCTTATTGGATAGGCACATTATCAATAGCACAGAGGAGCACTACATAACATGTTTGTTGTTGATTGATTGCTAAATTTAACCTGCACTGTAAGTTTTCCCAGTAGTAACCTCTAGTGGCTTGAATTTAACCTAAACTTATTTGCTATATCGTTTTCAGACGACAGTTGCTGTTGTCTCGACTCGTGGATGGGCGTGTTTTATTGAGAAACTTTTTACTTCCGATATTTTTTAATGAAGTAAATAGCTGCAGTTGAAAAGTTACTGAGTGGAGCAAAATATCTGCTTGTTTACTTATTCTAACCCTTTTTTTGGAAATGCCATCTGAATTTGAAACAACCTAATTACAGCCAATTGGTTGACATCAAAAAGTAGTATCAAATACTATTTTACACCGTTGTTGTATTTTGCAGGCTGAATAATACGAATGTCCCTGCGTATGAGTATGACTAGATTCAAACATCACATTCAATCTCTCATCCCATATTGTGCAAAATTAGCCAGTGGTTACTTCATCTGAGGTCTAAGTTGCACAATAGCAGTAAAAGAGAGGAGAAGAAAAGTAAATTGCCTCAGATTGCTCCACACCTATTTGGCATATCTATAGGTTGTATCTAAATTAAGTATAAAATAGCCAACATCCCTGCAACATGTATAATGCATCTCACAATTTTGCACTTTAGGGGAAAGTTAACTAGAAAAACATGGGTCATTAAGGGATAAGCAAGCCAGAAAGTAGTAAATCACCTCCATCTGAAGGTAAGACGGGGAAGACTGTGTGTGTGTGTGTGTGTGTGTGTGTGTGTGTGTGTGTGTGTGTGTGTGTGTGTGTGTGTGTGTGTGTGTGTGTGAGGGCTAGGCGATATGGCCAAAATCTATCTATATCTATATCCCGATATAGGTAATTTATATATATACGATATATATCATGATATAGCATGTTTTCTGGTAATGCAGCCTTTAGAATCAGGAAAAGACAACACTTATACACACATATCACGATATCCAAAATCTAAGACGATATCTAGTCTCATATCACGATATTGATATAATATCGATATATTGCCCAGCCCTAGTGTGTGTGTGTGTGTGTGTGTGTGTGTGTGTGTGCGCGTTATTGATGCACGAACTGTCGTGGTGAGTGTTTTGACACGATGTGTATGTCAACATTAAAACGCCTGATCATGACCTTGCTAGTATTTTCATTGGAGCGGTCTATCTCATTCATTTTCTCAATCACTTGCGCATCATTGGATATAATGCTCCTCTGTTAGTTGATCCGTTGCCGCGGTGTATATATATACGATTCTCGGGTAAACGGCGACATAAAGTGAGACTTTCCTTTCCAGATCACACCTCATCACATGGATGATAAATAATATACAGATAATATTGACTCTGGTCTCTGTAAGCGCCTCTATTATGGGAATACAGATGTGTGTTTGTTTTATGTACTTGTTTTGGTCATTTGCCATTCTTTGCGCCATAAACTAACATTGACTTCCTCGTCGTTGGCACGTAATCAAAATTGGGATCCCATGGGCTTCTCAGACTTTCCTCAACGTTTTTTCTTTTAAAAGTAGGGGGATCTAGAAAATTATAACTTTGCTGAATCTTGTTTTTAATGGCCTGTCCACTATCTGGAAAAAAGACATGAATATGTTAGTTTTGACATATTGCACCACATGAATGTTTTAGCGGATGAGGTTCCTGGATATTATAAACTCTATGAGTCAGTGCCACTCCTCTTCAACTGTGCAATTTGCATTTGACGATAAAAACCACAAACCACAAGACTTGGTTGTCCTTTGGAAATACTCGCAGACCACATTCTGACTTAAAGCAGCATTCAGTTCCTAATTATACCCTCTGTTCATAAGCCTGAAGAACAGCACTTTTGTCTATGATGGAAACATTGTGTGAGCCATCAGAAAGAGTGTGGGTGAGGGCGTATATCAGGGGCTTCAACCGGTTACACTGTTGCTTTCACTAATTGAGAATTGAGCGCTTTTCCTACCCCCAAGTTATATAAACGATTTACCAAAGCAATGCAAGGACAACACTTTCAGTTTACATCCAAAGCTTAGAAACTACTAGTGGTTATATAACGATCAACAGTAACAGACATGTATAATATCCTAATGGATCGAACACAAATACTTGTAATCGCACACCCAACAGACTAGTATGCATAACACTGAGTTACATTTAAGTTTATCTGTAAAGAACTCAAGCCCTTGACAAAGGGAGTGGCTTTTTAACGGATACATCCAGATCATCAAGATTACAGATTAATGATGTATTTTCAAATGAGTAATTCCAAGTAAATACACTAAGAGCTGTCTATTTTAAGAAGCACCATGTGGCTTTATATTCTAGTGATGGTACATTAGGTCAAAGCACAGCGTGATCCTCTAAATAGCAGTGGAAAACAAGGCGCTGTCTGCGTCCTAATGTAATGCCTTCTCAGTTTGATCTCCAGACAAGCACTACTTAAACATGTGTTTTTTAACACAAAGACCATCAATGTGATTTGTGAGGATGGCTAACACTCATTAGGGCTGGGATAAAATGCTCATATCTTGCTTCGATACTATCGCGATACTTGGGTGCCGATTCAATATGTATTGGAATTTTTAAATATTGCAATTTGATATTACTATTCATTGCGATTTTTGTCTACTTTTTTAACACTAGACCATGTGAAAAAGACTATATCATGCGGCATATTTCAAAAAACAAGTCTTTCAAGTCAGTCTTTCTGACTTTTATTTCAGCAGTATTATTGCTATACTGGGAAGGTTTAAGGGATGGTTACATGCTACTATTGATGCAGTGTACTTCTTGTATGCATTTAAGGTGAAAAATAAACATAATGTTAATTATTATTATTTTTTAATTGATTCAGGCATTAAATGAATTTAAGAAATCATAAAAAATAAATGGTGTGAAATTGTGAATGGATTTTTTTCCCCACCCCTAACAAAATGCATTTCACCAAATTCAAACGGGTGATGTTATGTCTGTCATGTTCCTGTGAAAACTATTAATACAGTGACAATTTCACCACCTCAATCAGATTGCTGTGACCTCATTCTGGGAAAAAAGCCCCCCACATGAAGGACCACAAAGAGCCACAGTCTACAATATTTAGGCCAGCAGGTGAGTTATCATGGATTCATGGAAAACTGTCACAAGCAAAAGAAATTCTTAAAAGAAAGTCTGAAAGCTTTTCAAAGGTATAAGGCTAATGTCTTTCTTCTCATAAGGGTAAAGGGATTTCATTAATGAATGATGAAGGCGAGTTTGCTGCTGGGTGGGTTAGGGGTGGTGGAGAAAAAAAAAATCAATTAATGGGAGTATCAGGATTCTTTGCTTCTCCAATACTTGTCAGGTTGACTGAAAAAAATCGATTATTTTTAAAGCCAGAAATCTCAATAGAATCTGAGTGGAAACAGATTGGTACCGTCCTACAGAGGGTGCTATCGTGTATTCGCCTATAGTTGATTCACATCAACCACTTTCAGTTCTGTTCAGCCACTTTCATATAAAAAACAATGGCGGACACCGAAGTAAATGTAGAGTCCCAAACCCAACACTTTAGGTTAAACCACACAAAAGATGAAATCGCACCAATCGCAATACACATTGTATCGGCACTCGGTTTCTATTCATTTTTAAAATACATATCTGTGTACAAACAATAATACAAAAATATATAGAAAAAAGGGTTAAAAGGGGGCCTTTTACTTTTTCAAAAAGCACATTTAACTGGTTTCCGAGCCCATTAGAAAAAACAAATGGCCAATCTTCTCCCTATGCAGCAGTAGCAGGGGTCCACAGAAGCAGTTTTTATTTCGAGCAGAGGTCTGTGAGCAGCAGCGAGAAAGACAGAGGAGGCAGGGACGGAGGGCATGAAACCATTAGAGAGAGAGAGAGAAAGAGAGAGAGAGAGAGAGAGAGAGGTCCAAAATTAACACCTGCCACCAGCCAATGGCTGATGGAGTTGGCTGGTTAAAGAACATGCACGGTTCGTACTAAAACAAGAAAGAACATTTTTATACTCATCCTTCAAGGTAGCGGCATAGCTTAATCACGACCAGCCCAGGTGCCCAAAAAGAATTTACTGGCCCCCATCACCAGCAAATATTGGTACTATTATTTAGTGGCAAAAAACGTTTTGTTGGTGATACTGTCAGTGGGATCACTTGGACTCGTGTCCAATACATGGATATGAGGGTGCAGTATTCAAATTACATAGGGGGCCCACGGCTCTGCAGATCGGGGCCTGTCACCGGGCCCATGTACGTCTCGGGCCCTGGTGTGCGACCACACTGGCTGCACCGGCTGAAGCTATGCGTCTGGTCACAAAAAAAAACAGGTGTTGCATATCCGAACGTTTGGCAGCATTTTTTTTCTGGAATGAGGTACAGCTTTAACATGCCGTTTGTTCATTCACTGGGTATCTCCTAGAGCTTGTTTACCTGGTGTACTTAAGCCTTTTGGTAGCTATGGCTTTCCCACCAGCAGTGGTCAAACCTGACCATATAAGCTTCCATAAGCCAAAGCCCGGAGTCTATTCAATCACGTCTGGGTGGGCTTCCTGGTATAATGCCTCCCTTAGCAGTTTTACTTTGTTTGGTAACGGTGCTGGTGTCTTATAAAAAAGTTACAACAATTAGTGTAAGCTTAGCAGTACTCTTGAGTATTGATGTGAAACAACACTTGGATGAGTCAAAATAAATGTAACATTTTCCAGTGCCAAATAACATTGAATCAAAAATCGGAATGTTAAAAACAGGTTTACATCATTTGCAATGACATTGCATGTCATTTGCAATGACATTGCATGTCATTGCAAATTACTGTTTCTGATTGGCTCATTTATATAGTTGCATGTCTTTAAATGTTTGCATTCCAAGTATAGATATCCAATCAAAGGCCACACCAGGTCATAAGCTCAATACAAGAAGTCTGCTACTTCCGGCTAAAAACGCTTTTCTAAAGTGGTAGTTTTCTATTGGCTGCAATCTCTGTCATGCGAGCGTGACGTGGGTTTTCACGCCACTTGTTCCTATGAAACCCAATGTGTCTGTTTTTTCTAAAACCTTTATGACTGCTCTTTTTTGAAATGTGTAGGCGGATGTTCCCCTGCTAAAACAGCAGTTTACTTACCCTTTAATAACAAAAATAAATTGTTTATAAATGCAAAGAAAGTCAATACATACATTTGGAAAGGCGGCGCCAAAATACAGCAATCAGAGTGCTGGAGGTATAGTGATAATGAGTTGCTAAATGAGGTAAGGTCACGCACAGGGACATGCACCCTTCCCCACCGTCAACCAAGGGCACTGATGCCTGCAAAGACAGAGGCACCATTTGTGCGAGACCCTTAATTGCAAATCCCTTTCTAAAGAACATCTCTAAATCAGAGAATAATCAGGCACCGTTTAATCATCTGAGGTGTCTCTCATGATCGGCAAACATTCCTCCCTTTTGATTTGGGCATTTAGCAGCCAGCTGGCTGTGAATCCTGCCAGATGGCAGAGATGAATTAATTAGAGGTAAGAGGACCATTTTGAAATTAGGGCTTGGTAAGGCAAGAACACTTAAAATAGACACGGTAGAGGTTAGTTTGGCATGGCAAGGTCCAACCGAAAATGCAATTGCCCTGG
Organism: Merluccius productus; assembly: GCA_027122695.1. Taxonomy (NCBI): domain Eukaryota; kingdom Metazoa; phylum Chordata; class Actinopteri; order Gadiformes; family Merlucciidae; genus Merluccius; species Merluccius productus. Next base: position 9,819,553 of record JAOPJI010000135.1, read on the forward strand.
TAAAGCTAGTATAGAATAGAAACACATTGTTATACTTTAAATACTCAACACTTCTCCAACTAAGATACAATCATCACACAGACCCAGTTAAAAACATTTGCAAACTAGCCATTATGACTGCTGCAAATATGATCACATCTTCTGTGGGCATTCGATGTGTAAGTTGGTGTTACTTTCTGCTAATAAGAGTGCAACAAAATCTTGAGCCCCTTGGACTCTAGGGAGATTTCTTGCTAACCGACATTTTTGATCAGCACATTTGTGTATGATTCGCCACCAGGGAACTCAGTGCAACATTATCAGATGTCAAATCAAGTCACCATCATGACTCTGTCAACGCCATGCTATCTTTACACACTTGATGCTGATTCCCTGAATTAATATATTTGTTGTGTTGCTTTCTTGGTGCAATGGCATATCTAGTCCCTTATCCAGATCTGTCTGCAGTCTATGTCTGAGCCTGTGGCTCTAAATGGTTGACCAGCCCTAATGAAATCCCCTCCTGGAAGTGATTTTTTCTTCCTTCTAATTGTCTTACTTTTTGTGGAACTCAAAAACAAGATTGGGAAGAATTTGCTGAACCGTACCTGCAATTTGTATTTTGTTTCGTCAATCACTGTTCTGTTTTTTTGATGCTGTGTAAGTGTGAGAACATTGAAGGACGCTTCGCACGGCCTTTCATGCTGAAATGTAATATGCTTATAACTTCAAATAAACTACAGCTTTAAGTTGAAGGTTTGAACTGTTTGAAAGATAATACATGCTTGTATCTCTTTAGGCCTAGATTAATGCAAAGCCCATTTTTTTACTGCGTTCATAAAACATTGAACATTTGCTCCAGATTGGTCTATTTCAACTGCCAAGCTTGTAAAGCACATGACACTTATTTTGGCTTCTCTGCATTGCGTGCACTTAGGTTTTAGAAAATACTTTATGAATATGATGATTACTTTTAAGGCCCTTCATGGCCTTCCCATGCCAGTTCAATGTTAGGGTTTTTAGTTCCTTATGAGCCAGTCTGAGATCCTCGAAGCCTTTTGTCTGTTCCAGAGTCCAGATCCGAGACACTTAGCCTGGACTTTGCTCCGGTCCAAGTCCGTCTCAAGGAGTGACAGTCAAGTCCTCTAAATCAGAGGTCAAGTGAAGTCGATGTCATTAGTGTTGATTGTTTGGTTGCGGTGTAGAAAGCGCAGAGAAAGTCAGAACACATAACAAGCCCAGTACCAGTCTGAAGTCAACATGTGACTCGATTGCCTGACAATGACACAATGAAAAAAAACAAAAAACAGTAACTTGTTACGAGTTATTTTTACATTGTATCGAGATCCTTTTCTCGTTATGTTGAGATCGTTTCTTGTTTTAATCAGCATTAGAAGGTTCATACATCTTGAGACACTGTAGTAGTGACCCATTAGCCTAATATAATAAGGATTATAGTAGCCTTATCAATAAGCGCTCCGCAATGAAGGGACATAAGTGTGAAGCGAAAGACATACTCGGCAGTCCTGAGACGGTTCTGAGATAATTTGAGTTGACTAGGAACAATGATTTGACTATTCAAATTTTAGGGTAGGCCTATGCCAGAGCAATTGAATAGACATTGTTACAACATCTCCGTTTACTCTAAATTAGTCGATTTAACAAGCTAACATACGGAAACCGATAAGACTAGGTTAAATAATTTGAAGCTGTACAATAGACTTCTAATCATAGTAAAAACTGAATTTTTGTATGGTATGTAGGATAGCATATTTTTTCTCTTTTATCTTATATGTTCATTTGAAATGAACGTTGGAGCACCGGGTACTGGAGCAGCGAGTGGAGCAGCACTTGGTGGAGAAGTGCTAGGTGGAGGAGCACTAGGTGCACGAGCGCTAGGTGGACGAGCGCTAGGTGGAGGAGTGCTAGGTGGAGGAGTGCTAGGTGGATGAGTGCGAGGTGAACCAGTGCTAGGTGGAGGAGCGCGAGGTGGAGGAGTGCTAGGTGGAGGACGAGTGCTAGGTGGACGAATGCTAGATGGACGAGTGCTAGGTGCCAATATCCTCAGGTCATTACCTTGCATAGCTTTTTGTTATTACTGTCTCTTGTGATGGTCAGATTGCTCCTGCACACATACATCCTGACTCCCTTCTTTTAATGGTGGGTGCAGCCCTGTGCAGCATTGATACGGTCTCTTTCCCACGTTTTGTCATTATGGCTCGATTTTAGTCACAGAGCCAGCTCAGCTGTGAGAGGGTTCAATTGATACTGCTTCCATGTTATGAAACTGTCTAGACACAACTTCAATAGACTCGGTAGAATTGTATCCACAGCCCAGTAACTGGCACACCAAGAAATTAAGTAGGAACTTAGCTTAAGGTTTACTTACATTAATATAATAGCCTCCATAGCCCAGTAACTTCCACAACAAAAGCCATACTAACTCACCATTACATTACTAAGCATGGTAATATGCATATTGCAGAGATTATGGCTCTGGATGTATTGGTATTCAATTTGTACTTTGTATTGGTATTCAATTTGTACTTTCTGGTATCTGGCATAAAACTTCAAGATTACATGAGGATGTGACACTGACTACTGGAAGCTGAAGCAGCACAACCACTAATTAAGCTAGGTGCTAAGCCTTCACTTTAATATTCTATTCTGTGCTAAATACCATAATCATATGCATATTTTTAAGTAGTTTAATGTTTACTACTTACCAAAAGTTGCTTTTTAGTGGTGTATCAGCAAATTGATGTGCAATTTCCACTGATTTAAATGACCTGCTTGGAACTATCTGAAGCTACATGAACCACGTGACCATCAAGCTTTTTGACCCTCCATTGACACCTCTGTCTATTCAATGGCTCTGGCCAATGCTATTGCTTGCCTCGTTCTCGGAAGCACTTACCACTCCACTAGGCTGTTTTTGGTTCGAAATCCAGCATATACTGTATAGATTTGCAGTTAACGTTCCAATAAGTTTGACATATATAAAATTGACTGCCTCCACCTGTGTGTGTGTGTGTGTGTGTGTGTGTGTGTGTGTGTGTGTGTGTGTGTGTGTGTGTGTGTGTGTGTGTGTG
>JAOPJI010000135.1:9844209-9868156 GCA_027122695.1 Merluccius productus
TATGCATCCTTGGATATAACGTAGGGTTAGTATGCATCCTTGGATATAACGTAGGGTTAGTATGCATCCTTGGATATCACGTAGGGTTAGTATGCAACCTTGGATATAACGTAGGGTTAGTATGCATCCTTGGATATAACGTATACCTTCGTGTGGCCATGAGGGGGAAGGTGGTGCATCAATTCCCGACACAGCACCCGTGTATAGGAACACATTTGCAATGCTTGCTGAGACTTGCAGTGCCGCACATGGCGGGAGTTAATTGAAAACTCAAATGATTGCGCGGGCCGGATAGGGCCTGATTTGGCCCCCGGGCCTTGTGTTCGACACATGTGCACTAAGTTATTAAGAACTATAAACTATGTGAGCTGTGAAAGACTAAGAGCCAATGAGAGGGATTTGTTTGATCTATATCTATAATTATATCTCAAACACTCACCTGTACTGTATGGTTTCAGAGGTAGTCGAAGCTCTCAGTTTGGTCATGAGAATTCGCACTATGTTGAAGAGGAAAACAAAGTTTATCTGCCAAGAATACAAAGACATGAATTAATGCCAACAGCGGTGTTAATTAGCCACACTGAAAGTGCACAATTTCCAGAGTGAGAAAGTGGAGCTACCGCGTTATAAATAAACCGGGTGAACTATGTCATAGCAAGGTAGACTCAGTTGTGCAACAAAACAGACAATATGCGGACATATCAACACGCCCATTGTTCAAACAGACAGCCTCAGAGTCGACGTATGCCTTCGAGCCTTTTCAATAATTGCACGTTTAGAAAATGGTGGGTTTAAGTAATAATGATAATTGTGTTATGATCAGGTTCAGAGTGACTCACCAACAGTACAAGAATAACCGGCCCTTGGTAAATATAGTCTATATATTTACCAGGCTCCTTGCCAAACCAGCACCTGGACACATGGAGAAGGAATGCTTTGTCAAAACCTTGGTGTCACCGCTGGAGTGATATGTCTATGACATTCATAGGTTAAGTGGACACTTACTGTTCATTTTCATAATAGAGCTTTCCAATGGCCCAGGCAACAATGATAGGACATGGGATACCTAATGAACCACATGAAAATTAAAAGATTATCTGAGAGTGTTTGCCAAGCGGTAATTATGCAGTAATGAATGGGATTATAAAAAGGTCATCTGAAAGGGTTTTTTTGGTCGAAAAGGTAAATGTCATTTTGCAACACTGGGAGCCGGCGCTGTGTACAATCAAAAGTAGTGGATGACATCATTTGTACTTTGACCAAGGCCAACACACACCCGCAAAGTTACCGTGTTATATATATATTGCTTTCTTTTTTCAGTTTCACTCTGAAAGTGAATGCAAATTGTCATCGCAATGATGAGTATGAATGGTGAGAAATCCGGTATGTCCGCTCAGTAACGTCAACGAATGTCCTTTTATTGCTCCTTCGTTTTCTTGAGCTCCCCGTGTCAAGACGGATTTAAACTGTTCCAATTCCTGTGACCGTTCCGGACGGACGCTAATTAGCAAATGTCTTGAGACGGCCCAAAATGGCGACTTACTCCTTAATTGGGTGGGTGAAGTCCCTCTGTCAAAGAAATAGATGTGTAACCATCCTGCCCCAACCCCACTCACTATCCGGTTTTCCTTAGTTGTCGGGTAATGTGTGTCACCTGTGTTAAATACTAATTCTGTTCATCTGTGTTCCATGCATTTAACTTCCTTAGTTCCTGCCACAGTTTGTCGGGTCCTTGTTTGTAGTAGGTTTGTTTCTGTCTGCCTGTTTACATTAAGTAAAGCTTCCTTTTGCACCTACCCTGCAGTCTGAGCACTGCACTCACCTCCCTGTGCAAGCCGTGACACATTGACTTCATAATGCTTCAGGACTCTCTGTGTGTGCATTATTCATCTCTATTAGCCAGCATATAAACACAATGATCAGTCAATTGTTTAGTTTTAAAAACACCAGCTGTCACGTTGGCAGGATATTGCCGGATATAGGATGAAACCAAACCTCAACATCAGCAGAATATAAGACAACTGTGACATCTGTTACAAATCTGCTCAGTTGCTCAGATCAGTTGGAAAACTATGATTGTGCATGTATTCCATTTGTCAGTATCTCCGTGTTAAATATCTCATTACAAAAAGAAAACGGCCAAATCATTTGACCTATATACCCATTATAGCCCACCGACCGAGTAATTACTTGAACTACCTGCAGTAGTTGACCTACATGTTCCGCTTATTAAGACATTAAGAGGCTTATTAAATGTCCTATTTTCTACATTGTTACAATGGTGACCTAGCTAACTCAGTTGGCAAAATACTCGATTCCCAGTACTGACTCACGGTACTGTAAGACACTTTAGAGAAAAGCATCCAGAAATAGCATGTATACATTGTACACATTATTATTATTACTACATTGGCCTAATTTTACAGGTTTACCGTACACCGTCTCTAGTACACATCCGCTGCATCTATTTGCGTTTGTTACGTGAAAGGATCTTGTCGGGTCTCATTAAAGTGAACTACATACATTAGTCTGAGTCCGTATTCTTCCTCTTTCTTGTGTGCTGTGCTTACAATGAGCGTCGTGTGCAGGAACTAAACCCGAGCAGCAGCTAAGTGAACCAACAGCAACCGTGCGCAGGCCGGCTCCCCTAAGTGAGACTCTTGGAAGTACAGTGTTCAGTCATGGTCTCCCGCCCGCCGCTCTGTGTTTTCCCTAATACCACACGTGGAGATGGGGCAGTGTGCATAATTGATGTGGTGATAAACTGTACTCTACATCTACTTCCCATTAAGCACACACACACCGTTTCTATCTCTGGGAGGTTGAAGCCTTTCAAGTGTGTTCTCCCAAAAGAGTCAAGAGTTTCCAAATTCAATCTGGGGCATTCAATTGAATGAGGTGCGCCTCTGGATCCTCGAGAAATACTTTCCATACGAGACAGCTTTCATCCAAGTGATTCTAGTAAGCTGCGCTTTTCAATTTACGATATTAAATAACCCATGAATATAATCAATCTACCCACCTGGAACAGATATTATTCTGTGAAGGTTTGCGAGAATATTATTTTGCGCATATTGAAATTCATACATCTCTTGCTTCCGTGCACAAGGTGCTAGTTGGGGCTGGACTTAAAATTGTATTTTCTTTTGCTGCGGCACGTTGTGTTTCTTTTGTACTTACACCATCCAATGAAAAGGAAGACCCACTTTCTAAGCTTGTCTGTCGAATAGGTCATCACGATGGCTGTGTGAAGGTAGCACCCTTCAACAAACATCCAGAAAAAGTTGGTCACGACAAAGTAGTTGTAAATGGTCGTGATAAGCCGACACCAAGGCTGCAAGAGAGGACGGTAGTTCAATGTCAAGCAGAGACACGCAAAAAATCATAATGTTCATTCATTTCATGAAGTCTAAAGATCTATCTGACAGGTCAAACTTTCTTACACTACATTCATACTTCACTTACAGAAAATATGAACAGTATAATTTTTATTTATTTTCTTTACCTCATTGCTCTCGTGAATATTGTGGTCAATCAACTGCAGCAGAAACCACATGACGTTTCGTAATATAAAAGTAGTGATTAAATTCCAGTGGATGATATTTCGAAGACATCTTATGCTCCTATGGAAGAGATCAGATGAATAGATATCAAAGGATTATTTTTCTTGTTAATCATTTTTTGGAGTAAAACGAGTCCATGCCGCTGAAACATATGTCCGATTTCGGCATGATGCAATAAATACTTAATGCTGATTTGTCTTCTGCTTCTGTCACAGCAGACTGGGGATACATTATGTGTAAGTAAGACATAGAAGGTAATGTGTTTGTGCAAACACACACACACACACACACACACATACACGCATGCTGTGTTAAAAATGAGCGCATGCTTTTCACAGGGCATTGGGCATCTTACTGTGCTAAACGGCGGGAACTGTTTACTTGACGTGAACGAGTTAATGACAAGGACTACTGTCTGTGGAGATTAAGTAGATGTCCATGACTGTTTTCTAAGCGGTCACATGCGTGTAGGATACTTTTCCAACGGACTCTATTTCTGTACTTGCCTTAAGCACAAGAAGAGAACGAAGGCTACGACCAGGGCTCCTACTGATATGCAGTGGCCAAGGTAGTTGATGATCAGCGCAATCTTATAGTGCACCGGATATTTTCTCTGCAAAGACATTTTTCATATTTTATATATTTACGGTATTTTTAAATTAACATAACATGAGTTTTAATGAAATAAGTTTTAATGAAAACAAATCTAGATCTGTCTTTCTAGCAATAAAGAAAGAAAGAACTGGTTAAAATTATCAAAATGCAACCCCGTTATATAAGGAGACCTACTGTATATATGAAAGGAATATATGAAGTATGGATCTATACAGTTATAAGCTCGACATATGCTGCATAATACTGTCAGATATTCAGAACAGTATGCAGTATCTTGGGTATACTAAAGACTCAGTATTCTTTTTCACATATTGCCCACATTATGCTAAAAACATGTGACATTTCATACAGCACAAATGATTAGAACGCGAGATCAATATGTGGTTACGCAATCGAAACCTCAGCATACATTTTGGCCACTTTACATGTATAGCTCTCCCTATTATCTCTCCAGCTCCATTATCACTACAACGAGCGAGACAGGGCCTGTCTGTGTCTCAATGTAAAGATGTTGACCTGCTGTAATGGTGGAGGCAGCAGCTGACGGGCCCTGTGGTCTGGTTTTCAGTAGATAAACACTAACCTTTTCCTCCAGGATGGGCTCACAGCTGGAGTAATTGCTCCTCAGCGCCCACGTGCCGTTATCCATGCATTCTCTGTATGCACTCCCTGTAAAAGGAAGAAAAAAAATATATATATATAATACATATACACATATATATATCGTCTATATAACTTACTACTGCTCAATTATTTAGCAGATGCTTTTATCCTAACGCGCAGGTAGAGGGTTACGCATCTTGCTCAAGGACACATCTTGCTCAACCCCTCAAATGATTTGCATATTATTTGATAGAGGTCTCCATAATTATCTTTCAGCAGCTTTTGAGGTACCTTTTTTTTTTTTACAATTAATTTGAGTGCCCTGTTAATTGAATGCCACTCGACACTCATAGAGCAGACCTGAAGCAGTCTTTGATATACTTTTTAATTGCATTGAGTGTGTATTTGGTGAAGCATATTTAAATATATACGTGATGATGATTTTTCATTCTATTTTAAGTGACAACACTTGCATGCAATGGGTCTAAATAGTTGTATGTAAGCCTTTCACCTTTAAAATCTCATTGTTACAGATTGGTTACTGGAACCTCTGCATGTCTTAACAATACAAGGGGCTTTAAAACCATCAACTATAATGGCAAGCAAGTGTTTGCATTACACAACAATAAAAAACACAATAAAAGTACAAACATGAATGATTGTGACAAAAGCACCAAAGCATTTGCCAAAGAGATTCCTTGCATTTACTCATCTTCCTTTCCACAGCCACTGTGTATCTTCCTTTCCACAGCCAATGTGTTTAATGTGTTTTCCAAGTGGCAGAAAATGATTGGATGTACTCGATAGTTTAAACTCCACATCTCAACAGCTTGGGAGGGTGGTGCTCTGTGCAGAAGACAGCCAGGTGCTGTGTGAAACATTACCTCCCGGGAGATGTGCTAAATAAATCAATTGCCTTATCAAACACTCTTGTTGAGGTTTTCTCTCCCAGAGAAACAGACGCAATTTGCCTACTGCTGAACGGTGTATGCATTTGGTGGTATGATGAAGGCAAATATTCTATGTAACTTACCACAAGTAGAAACATGAAACTTTTCTTAAGTGTAGGGTGCTGTATTTATGAAATACATTCCAGTTAATGGTCATTCCATTAATTTGTACTCAATATTTTTCTTTTGAAAACCAAGTAATCAATTCTTGACATAAAGCACTAGCTGTCATTGAGAATATACCATCAGTAAAAATGTAATAATACTTATATTATTTTAATAATATATGTATTATGTAATAATACATACGGTAATAATAATAATAATCATACATATATACCACTTAGAATCAGCAGGACAGGACATTGCTGTATGCGTGAATTCAAGGTAAACCCCAGTGCTAATGATCCAAACAATTCAGTCACATGAGAACATTCAGTCACTGTATGCAAAGTGAGTTGCCATGTCAGAACAGCTAAAGGAATGACAGCAGGTTGTGTTGGGTGTTGTGCCTCTGAGCTTTCCCACTAAGGCACAGCTAATTTAAAGCACCGGTGCAGTCAAAGCACAGGAGCTGCCCATCTGTGCATTACACACTCTTGGATTTGTCCTCCCTGCTGCAACTTGCACATTAGGGTATTTAATGGCACGTTGACGGATCATCAGTCGTTTGATTTCTACTGAAGGGCACGTTCATCATTTCATGTTATTCCGTTTTCATGAGGTGTTTTGTCTCTGGCGCAGGTTTATTTAGTTTTTTGTTTAATGCCCTGAAGAAACATTAGCGCTTCATTGAGACAAAATTGATGACAATTATTGATTGTCCTCCTTCACGCAGGGTTATTAAAAGACAATCCGACTTTAGAACTTAATAGTGAGAATCACAAACAATTCCTACACTTTTCTCTCTCACTCTCACACACATAACATGTGTCCCCAGAACAGCCCCCAGTGACGAGCGATGAGGCATTATCCCCATGGGCCTGCTGTGCTGGCTGGCAGAGGTGCAGCTGGACCTGGGCTGCTGCGGGCTGGTTCTAGGGGCTGCTAGCTGCAGATGGCTGCGCTGCCTTCCCCGTACTCCACTGGGCATCATCAACGACCGTCACTTCTGCCATAAAAAGGGCAGCCCTTCTGTGTCCCTTCTGAGTCGGAGAGGCCCCACTTGGGCGGCAGTGTAGCAGAAGACCCTGCCACACGCCACCCCAGCCCCAGGGTGGCGTTGCTGGGGTGTTCTCTCTTTCTCTCTCTCTCCCTCTCTCTCTCTCCCTCTCCCTCTCTCTCTCTGCTGATTTATCCGGTGTGCCCCGATTACTCTAATACACCACATGTGTGCACTGCATCCTCACCCAGCCCCAGCCGGAGTGTAATCAGTCTGACACAGGCCAGGCCAGCCGTGCGGCTGCTTAAACCAGCCATCAACCACACACAGGCTGTGTTTGGAATCGCAGACTAACGTACTATGCATACTAAGTATGTGCATAGTTTGTGGATTTTGTGTACGCGAGAAATACAAATTTCTGGGTATGCAGAGTATGATGGACATACTCAACTGCCCCACAATGCATTGTGCACCTCACATCTCCAAAAACGTTAGAACCAATTTCCAAACAGTTGTCATTTAGAAATACTAAAATCTATAGGGTGACTTTTTCGACTGAAAAAATATGAAAACTAAACAAACTGACAACTGCTTTTAGCCTGCTTAAAAATCTCCGCTATCACTGCCGGTCGGTGCAAAATGCACTCTGGGATACTTGGCTGTATACTTCAGTGTGAACAGTCTGCTTGTAATGGAATACTTAATTGTTCATTTAGTAGGCAGTATGCAGTACATACTCATTGAGTATGTAGTAGGCAGTACGTTAGTATGCGATTCCGAACACAGCCACACTCCACAGAAAGCATTTAGTATTGGCTGGCTGCAGTGGCAACGTGTATTAACGTTAAGACATTGCTTTGAATTATCGGCTTTGTCCAACCAACCAACCGACCAACCACCTCACCCCTCACACTGCCCGCACCCATAGGGGTGGTGACCAGAGTGTTGGCTGTTGTTATCAGTGGCTTGTGGCTTGTGGCTGTTGGGCACATGATCTGTTTCTATGTGTCCTGTCCGCCCCACACTGCTGCTCTGGAGGTCTGTCATGAGGCTCTTCTGGCTGCTGTCCTACAACCAGGACGGCAGCCAGGAGTTTCCATTGTCATGGGAGGGTGTCATGCTTTTTCCCACTGCAGCAGCCAAAGCAGCCAGACATTCCCTTGCAATTATTTTTTCTCCTTGCAATTACTAGAGGAACAAATATGCATATTATTTTTTTCTGCAGTGACGTAAAATAAAGAAACAAGCTACAAAAATGAATGAAACAAAGAGCAAACATGCAAACATTTGGTAGCAGTACAGTGCAAAAAGGCCTGATCATTATTGTTATTGTATTATTGAGAAGTGAACAACAGAGTAGTTCACAAGAAAAACAGGGATAACAAACACACACACACCCATTTACCCATTGAGCTATGTCCTTACTTATATAGACGCACTACATACAGTATATGTGAATGCTGCTACACAAAATGATTTTCATGTTTCTCATCTCTAAGGTGCTCTACATTTTGAGTAGGGATGTGACAGAATAATCGGTTATTCAATTATTCGTTAATGACGGCAACATTTATTTTTTGGGTCTTTTTTTGGTTTTTAACGTTTTTTTCTTTTACTTGTTAGTCTTATGAAATAACAGAAGCCTGTTCCCAACACTGCTAATGGTTAATGGTATTAATACAAAGTTTTTAATAATAAACGTATTTCGCGTTTATTATTAAATTCATTTACTACTAATAATAACGGGTTGGTAATTTAATAAACATGAATAGAACAGGAAGCAATTTCTTTTCCTTTCCTTTTCCTAATCTTTGAGAATATTTGGTACAAATCCTCCACAACAGCTTTCGATTGTTTCATACCGTGATAAAGAAGTAAACACTCAAACTAAATGTGTGCAACCTACACCTGAGCCCGTCCTGGCATGCCTCTGCTTTTGTACCCACTCGGAAATGAGAATGACCTGGAAGGCGGGCACAGAGCAAACCAGGGCCACAGGATTACACTGTCTCTGCACCCGCTGAAGGCTTCTGACATTGCAATGCATGACAACAGCAATCAGGGCATGCAGTTCATGATGATGGTGTTGCATTCACAACACACCACGGGGGCAAGAGAGGACACGACAAGCGGTGTTGAATGTGACTGGCAGAAATCAAGAAGACGGTCAGCGCTACGCGTACACGAGGGGGCGGCACCCCAACATTGTTTTTGTTCTTAGACGTCAATTAGAGCCAGATCGATTGAGCCAATTAAACCAAATTGATCAATTTGGTTTAATTGGCAACGGTAAAGCTTCGTTCACATTGCGTGGATCTAGCAGTGGGTGTGAGATGGAGCTGGGATGTGCATGTGCTATCTGGAAAGGCCCTGGGCTGGGATTACTAAGAGAGGTTAGAAATATCCCTGGGATGTTTTGTTTTGTAGATATAGAACTGTGGCTGGGAATTGGTTGCAAAAAAGTTTATATAATTGAATGGAAATAGATATTATAAACTATTACGGACTCATGCCTTCATTTTCTTCTTGAAAAATGATTCTAAGCAAATGACATTTTGGTTGATAATGAATAACAATTTTCAGGTAAAAAAAGGTTAAAGCAAAAATGGCTGCTTGATATTATATGGTTTTAAGGTCATTTTAAAAGAAGTCACTACTACACAAGACCAAACATTTTTGCTGAGGATTATTATGCATTACTTTGCATATTTATGCAATTATGAGACACTTACCGATTTCTTTAACAATATGAGTTTTGAGTACAGACATGGCAATATCCCATAGCCATCACAGTTCATTAACTTTACAACTTCCCAGGGGAAGCTACAAAGCATTGGCATAACTCAACACAAAGTATATAGAGTTGTACATCAGAATCGATCATTGGATTTTTTTATGCCATACTGAGAGGACTCAAGAGAGTTGTAGTACTGTAAAATCCTAAATCAACGTAAATATACCACAACCTAGGCTAATGAAAACTTTAGTTTGCCATTTTGCGCATGAGAAACACTGTGGCAGCTTCAAACACGACAATGTCTCCCCATAATGACAAATCATTTCACAAATAATTACTTAACAATAACCAAAAAAACATGACTACTAACATAATAACTGACATTCCAATGCTCTAATGCTTCAAAAACAGAGGCCGTCATTAAGATGTGATGTCGGGATGTGGAAGTCCTATCTCGCCAGAGGCGTAACCTACTTATTTGCGAACTTGACTTGATGAAAATGTAGATGCATAAATAGCTCATCTCCAGCCATGCTTGCTTGCTTAGGCATGCTTCAGCTCATCTAATGGAGGCCAAAAACTGAGACCAGGGTTGGATCAGAGGAAAACACTGTCAAAAAATGTGGCAGATTTCATGTTCGCTTGTTTATTGTTAGTCTTTTTTGTTTGTTCCTTTTACCTGCACTAGTAACAAACCTGTGCCATTACATGAACATTTTGAGACTCATAAGATATCGGTTAGGGTTATCTCCGATCACTCAAGCTTGTTATTGTTTTTCTGTTGGCAAATGAAAATGTCAAAATTATTATTTTTTATTAAGAACCGAACAACAGAAGGATGCTTCTCCTCTTCTGGCTTCAGAGTGTGTGTGTGTGTGTTGCTCCAATCCTGCTAATCAAACCATCTGGCTTACCATTGTGCCGGCCTCCCATATTCAGATAAATAACATGGCAAAGAGGAATCTGCCGAGGGGAGTATTTTTTAATAATATAATACACAACGCTATTGTGAGTTTGTCGTATAGCTCAAGTCACACAACATTACACATCCTGCTACTCACAGCTGTCAAAGTCACTCTATTACCACACCAGCAGCTCAAAGCTACTCTTGGCACAAGACATCTCGCAAAGAACAATATGATGACATGGGAAATTAAACTTAAAAGGAAGTAATCCAAAACTAGACTTATCTTTGTCAGTTACAGTGCACTGAGGTTCATAAATTGAATTAAGCCTTAAGGGACGGGAGGCAGATAAAATAATAGAGATTTGAATTACTGCGTGCAGAGCGTGCTTTTATTTTGACATTGTCTGCCTTTGTGGTTTCTATGACAGTGACTCGCGGCTTCTATAAAAAGAAGTGCTCTAGGGGAAACGGCTCCAGAGAAAGACGCTCAAGCCTTTTCCATGTCATGTGATCGCATGGTCAGCGGAGATATGTCACTGGTTAGTAACTTGGATTTCATTTTGTAGAGATGGATTTTGAGGCATATATATTGGGTATATCCATCCATTTGAAGTCCAGTTCAGATGAAAGATTTGTGATGAAACTGCTTGCAAAGGGCGACTGCTTGCAAAAGAACCACAAGATTACGCTTTGAAACTGGCCTGTCACTGCTCATTGCAGTGACATGAAGCTGTCTGTTGCAATTGCAGCGACAGAGAGAGGGCGCTTACGCTAATGTTATGCCAGGAGTTGGAAGCTGGCAATGCACTAGTTCATCCAAAAACAAATCACAAACCTCAGGGACTGTATTCCACCTGGAGATAGAGACTAATGAATGATAACTATCAGATTTCCGAATCTGACTCAAATGCAGACACGGACACAGATGTAGTATGTGAACAAAAACAAAGTGAGAGCTATGTGGGACCAAGGGCAATGTGGGACTGGCAACGGTTGCAGGAGACCAGCTGGAGCATGGTAGGGAGACTTATTCTGGGCGCAGACATGACAGGCAGAGATAAAGAATCGGGTATCAGCCACCATGGATGGCCACCAGAAATAACGCCACAGAAAAGACAGAGTGTGGTTGACCCCAGGATGACAGAATAGTTTGGATGAGTGATCCCACTGGAGAACTTCAGAGTGGACCGAGTCTGAGACAAACAGCCGATTGGTGGGCCCTTCTCTAGGATCAGACTACAGCTGTTAGTCCCAGTGGACGGACCTTCTCGATGTCCCAGGTGACAGCAGCCATCAGGCAGGAGGTTGGCAGAATGGACTCTGGATGACGTGGTTTGTCAGCAGCATCAAACTGGCAGGAGAGAGCATCAGGTTTATTGTTCTTAGAGCGAGGCCGGTAAGATAACCTAAAATGAAAACGGTTAAAGTAAAGTGCCCACCTGGCCTGTCTTGAGGTGAGGTCTCTTGGACGGGTATACTCAGGGTTCTTGTGGTCAGTCCACACAAGATATGTTTGCTCAGCCCCCTCCAACCAGTGTCTCCGATCCTCTAATGCCAGTATAACTGCAAGAAGCTCACAATTGCCAATGTCGTTATTTCTCTCTGCTGGAGACAGTACGGGAAAATAAGGCTCATGGATGGAGCTTCTGGTCCATGGAGGAGCGCTGGGACAGAATAGCTCCTACTCCCACATCTGAGGCATCCACCTCAACAACAAACTGGGGTGAATCTATCTGACTAGTTCTAGGTGATTGCCAGAAATTAAAAGGCTTACCAGGATGTGAGTGTTACTCTGCCTATGAGATGGCCGTCCAAGGCGTGGGCCTCCAAAGGGATCTTTAAGGGTACCGTGGTAATGCCTAGCTGATGAGCCAGGGCAGAGTCAATAAAGTATTCCATCAGTGACAGAGCAGATCGGGACTGACTCTGCCAATGCAGGGAAACATGAAACAGTGGACGTAGAACCGACAGATGGGCCTTAGTTTGACTCACCAGTGCCAGAACCTCAGAGAACTGTGGTGTCATCATCCTCTTCTCCCTCCTTTGTTCACACATGCGGCTATCAATGCAAAATGCCAGGTCAATGAACAGCTCATCTTTTATTCCCTCCGAAAGTGTGTGCCGAAGAGGATGGTTCCAGGCACTCTCACACAGACTGGGTGATCAAAAACGTCCCGCAGAAAACAACTGAAGGTTGGAGCAAATCGGCCCTAGACAGCAGAAGCTCAACTCCCTTGGTGGAGAGCACTTTCTGAAGCTGTTCAGGGTCTGCTGGGTCCATGTTGGTCTGATCGTACTATCACACTTCAGAATCTGACCCAAATGTAGACACAGACGCAGATGTAGAATGTGAACATAAAAAGCATGTACTTGAAACTGGCAGAAAACAACAAAGACATCAGTTCATAGGAATTGGCATAAACTAACAAAACAAACTAACTGGGCACTTGCCCAGTTAGAACAGTAGAACAGAGACAAACTAACTACATTTTACGATCAGAAAAGAGAAGAGACAAACAGAAGAAGACTGACTTAAATACCCACATGCACACCCCCGGTGAACACACTTCACCTTTCACCGGGGTGTGCATGTGCAAATCATTCCAACAATCAAGGCTGAGGGGAACAAGGAGGACATCTACAGTACAAAAACTAAACTACAAAGAAACTAAAGCAAAAACAGATATTGCTATGCTTCTTGGCAACAGGTGAGAAACAAAATATCAACAGTGTGATATTTCCAGTTGTTACATTGCTATATAATTCCCCCTTTTAAAATAAGTACCGTTGCTTACTTTGGAATGCCGCAAACGAGTCACTGTGTTGTCACTTTTGTGGTCCATTATCTACGGGGGTAGATTCTAAAACCACACTCTGCAATTTGACAAGGTAAATCTCTTGAGATGCCATGCAACAGCTTCAGACCCTCTGCAACTTACCAGTTCACACTGCTGCTACTTTCTCTGCAACTTTCCAAAACTGTTTTCTCTCATCGCAAATCTTTGCTCTAGCTAGGCTCAGATAGAGGATAGTAAATATTGTGTGAGTAATATGTGTGTGTGTATATTGTAAAATATACATTGCCCAAACCATTTTTGTAGAGAGGTTCTCACTTACAACTCAAACGTCTTAAATGGCTATGCATCTTGTTGTTATAGATTTTCATGGCACAACTAGCATGAAAATAAATGGTCCTAAGAATAATCAAATTGCAGGGCAGTAGCATAGCAACAAGAATGCTCAGATTGATTCAAGCCAACTGGAAAAAAGGCGAAAGTGAGTGGCAGTATTTCTATCACTTGCCGTTTTGCATGCGACAAGTGACTGCATGCGACCAAGTGTGCCTGGTTTGTCTGCTAGCCTGCTGTTCTCCTATAGTGCACAGCATGACTCAGCAGCAGGATGCAGCCGGAGCAGCAGCACAACTAGCAGGGCTGTATATGCCACTTAATATAGGGCCACCTCTTTTGACTGACCAACCGCCATGATGTAGGTCTGCCCCCTATTTAGCGCCTTGGAACTGCTTCGCCCCGGGTCACCAGCATCCACTGACCCAATCCAACATAAAGACAGATGTTCTGTCTTAGCTCTGGCTAAGCTTTAGCTGTTTGCCAGACCAACTTCCTCCCTCTACAGTCCTGCAGATGACAATATAGTGTGTAGGACACACCACCGTGACAACAATTTCCTGCCGCGATTCTGCTTCAGCAACGCAGGGATGTCCAGCAGGATGGACAGAGCAGCAAGATAAAGCATAAGGCTTTTGTTTTATTGTCAGGCCAAATCTTAGAAATGTACAATAGCTAAAAAAAATATGAATTGAATATTGCATTTTTTTACTATACCTTGCTTCTACCTTGCTTTCTTCCACCTTTTTTGTGTACGTTTGTGAGAACAACACCAATCCTGTTGGACACCAACCATTCACTACTAGACAATGATGGGTTTATAAGGTGAGCCACAATCTTCACAAATCCAGTTGAATACAGAATAACAGTGAATCACCCAACCGTAGTGATGTTAATAATTGACACACTCATTACAAGCAACGCATTACATGCATCAATGGCAAAACCTCTTGCATTCACTCTAATACTCTATGGCTCTGGAGTTTTTTGACTCGAGTGCAAGAGTGATGCTCTCACAAGCGCTATATCAAAACGCTATTGTATAACATGACCATCATATTGCCATTGAAATCAACATATTGTAAATTAAGTATATATAGGAAATATAGTTATAGGAAAATATCAGAACAAATGTACAAAACAATAAAAACAAACAGCTCAGTGAGAACATGGACCAATTAGTTTTTAGCTTTCTAACAAAAAACCTTTTACGCAGATAAGTGGTTGGGATGTTTCCCCTTTTGAACGTATTTATTGGAAGGGGAAGAAAAGCATGCAGTGTATTTGGTTTCTCCAAGTGGTGATCCATTTATGCTCCTGATTGGGAGCATAAATGGATGTTTTCGGACAGGGGAGAACTGTTATTAAAATCAATAACACCGGATATTGGGCTAGAGAGGAGCATTTGTACCACTTCACCTGCCGGTTCTCCTCAGAGAGCTGTGAGACTTTAGACCTGTCTTAGAGACGAGCTCCGTGAAGGGGTAGGTCAGACAAAATGATCCCGTCTGACGTCCCATTTTATCACCTAAACGATGGCGGTGATAGGCTATGTGTGAGCCTCTTAGTGGGAAGGACAAGGCTACCGCTGGAGTGTCAGACACTCCGACACTCTTTTCGATGATAATTCACCTTGTGTCTGAACTTCTCACTCATCTTTTGCGTCGGTATTCTGACTTCCGACCACATGACTAACTTTGACATCATCAGTACCTTCAACCATCAAAGCATGCCATCATACATCATAAATATGGACAGAGCGTATGTGATGTCACCGAATGGTTGACAAACGACCGCTATGAGGGTGTAGATTTGCCTTTTATGGACCGGCGCCATTCTATGCAACCAGCAATGCAAGCAATCCATTGGCACATTGAGGGTGGGACTTGAATGGCTGCCTCGCACTAGTCTAAGGCAAAACTCATTAAAGCGATGGACTACAGCAAAACATCATTTACTTCTAATTATGTTATTAATTATTATTCATGTCTATTATTGTTATTTATTGTGGGTGGTAGTGGCTCAGGAGGTAGAGTTGGTTGCCTGGCAATCGGAAGGTTGCTGGGTCGATGCTAGGCCTATACTGCTAGGCACCTCCTAGCAGTGTCGAGGTGTCCCTGAGCAGGACACCCAACTGCTCCTGACGAGCTGGTGGCGCCTTGCATGGCTGACACTGCCGTCAGAGTATGAATGTCTGTATGAATGGGTGAATGTGAGGCAATAATTGTAAAGCGCTTTGAATGGCCACAGGTCCTAAAAAATGCGATATAAATGCAGTCCATTTACCATTTTTTAATGGTATTTTTTATTTACAGCATCAGAAAATTATGTTCCAAGATACAATCTTTAATCATTTTTAATGAAATGTCACCTCACAAAATGCATGATATGAAGAAGAACTAGCCGCTGAAATCCTAAATGAACAAAGACAAAAATGATTGCCTTGGTATTACAACAATTAAATCACATTTCCCATTGGGTTGTTCTACCACCACCTGCTGCGAATCACAGAAAAGTCGTTAAGAGGAACTACATGCCAGTTTCTTCCGTCTGAGACTCAAACAGACATCATGGCTGCCGCTTGCATGCAATCAATACTAACGCAACAACAAAATGTAAGTGTAAGTGGTAAGTGTAATAGCTATAGGAGCCAAATCAAGTGATAGTTGTTTTTGTTTTTTTGTCATATTGTAATAGTCATGTGCTTATGAGTCATTGATACAACAGTAAGACCCGGTTCAGTGGGTTAAAACACAACACTGACTTATGAAGAGAGACCCTGCCTCAATAAACGTTCACTGAAAGTAAAAAAACCCAAGGCGTATTGTGGTGGTAAGGATTATTCCACAGCTGGGTCTTTCTTGATAAGATAACACTTTATTGGTCCTTCAGGGGGGAAATTTGAGGATTACAGCAGCGGCAACAGTAGCAGAGAGATGTTAAGAACAGATAATAACATGAACAAATACAAAATCATATAACAAACAAAACAAATATGCAGCCAACTAGAAAACATGTGTGTAGGAATAGATGGTATTAAGCAACATAATATAAGACCGGTGGTGGTTAAATGGGTGAGAATGGAACGCAATGTAATTACACAAATTACGATGCCATATACTGACTTTCTCATTGATGACCTCATGACCCTGGGGGATTTGTAGCAGCCTTGTTTTATAGCACTGGTTGAAATGCTTCCCTTTGTGCTATCAAAATCTCACACCCACAGAGCTGAAGTGGGTTTTGAGGACAAGTGAACAAGCGGTCAGGCATATCCGAGCCCCAGAGAGACGCCATACGGGTCACACATGGCTGTGTTGTCAAGCTTGGAAAACAAAATTTTTACACAACATTAGCACGAATTGGAAACGCATGCATACTATATGTGTGCATATCCAATGCAACTGGCTTCATGAAAGGAATGGTATATGTTGTCTACAGGGTTACAAGAATGTATGATTAGTAATCTAGTAAGGGTTAGTAGGGCATTACGCTAATCACCATTCAGAGGTCTGTGATGGACTGTAAGGACTCTTGGAAAATAGCTTTCAACTTAGAGGTGTAGAAAGAAACGGTGACATTATGCATACCGATTTGCATTTGTAAATTACCGTTTGAATAACTAACGAGTCAACATCAGTGCACTGGAGAATGGTCTTTGAAAGAAAGACCGTAGAACATACAGAACAGAACTATATAGCATAAGTTCTGCCTATATCCGAATGGGGATAGCAAGAACCAGTCTATCAGTCATTATTAGTGCTATGCGTTCAGCGGTGAGGCTCAGTACATCCATCTCAGGAGGGTGCTAACAAGACAGGCCCGGGGAGATGGTGTTGCCCTGGTCTCTGAAGTGTTGAGAACACTGTCGATTGGCTGACTCGCTAACCTGCCAACTCCACTATGGAGTTAAACCCTGAATGTAAACCTCAAGCACTGTTCCTCACTGAAGACCTTCGGCTTAATGAATTAGCACAGATTAACTCTGTTGTACAAGATGCTAATTGGCAGCAGTGTTGGGATTCTATCAATGGGAAAACTGCAATGGCTGGATCAGCAGAATGCAAGATTTTCTTTATTCTGTGGGGAGTTTTACCACAACAGTGTCCAGGGGAAATACCCCTTCTTGGAAGAGTGTGTGCATAATTATCTGGGAAACACAGCGCCTCAACTGGAAAACAATTCTCACGTGATGTAGTAACGATAAATAAGTAATGATGAATAAAATTAAATTGGGAGTAGACAACTTTTTTGCTTTAACTTATCAATATGAAGTAAATGTTGATTGCACAGAGTAATGGCTACAGAATAATGACACAATTGGCATTTGCATTGGTTGCCTTGGCTTCCCTATAAGCCTCGCTTTCACTATGCAGCTCTGTCTGCCACCGGGTACGATCTCCCCGGAAAAATTAAGGCTCCATTTACGGCACAAAGGAATGCGTCAGGAGTGCGTCAACCATTGCGCCTGCAACCAAACCAGGAGGGATAGCGCTTTTGTTTACCCCGGTAGCTATCGGTAGCTATTCCCAGTAGTGGAAATGGCAGACGGTGGAACAACCAAAGTAACTGTGGAAATTCTACCTGGCAAAAGAAAAAGAACCCTGTTGACGGATAATTTTTATCTGCTTTCATGTCTCCATTATAGACTAAATTAATTAATAAACTGACAGTTTTCCTCCTAATGTTTTCTTCTACTCCCCCCTCCACCCCAATGCCAACCCCTGCTGCCAATACTTGTTTGTGCAAAGCAATACTCAAAATGATGGTATTACTATGCACATCATTACAAACAGCTTTTGCCTGTTCCCAAAATCAATATTAAATGACAATTTCACTTTACCTCCTCAGTGAACAAGCTTCTTCGCAGATCCGGTTTGGAAACGCTAGGGTGGGAAAAGTTGTCTACTCCCACTTTAATAATAATATTACATTTGATTCACTTGCTTTCATACAAAATGTGCAGCTTGAAGTGCTTTACAGAATATTAACGATTAATTAATCATTATAACAATAGTTTTATTAGTTTAATAATAGTAATTATATTGGGTTTGATCCCCGTCCACAGCCATCCACAGCCTACCTGCTTACTAACCTATACCTGCTCCTTAGTGAGATCTATCTGATTACCTGTAAGTTGCTTTAGATAAAAGTGGATGTAGTGTGTGGCAGAGTCGACTGCCACAATGAATAATACAAATAAATAAATAATACAAATTTTACTGTGAAACTATATGATGGACCAATAACAGGATAAAACAATGTGGTTGCTATGATGCGACACATCATGAGATATCCTTAGTCCAAGCCACAGCACCTTTACAGCTCAGAGAGAGCAAGAGCGAGATTGTGGCCAGTGGCCCCCAGCCGCATCTGGGGTCGGCTCAGGAGTCATGTGACAGCTAAACCCCCTTCGGGTCGCATGGAGGCAGATCACAGATAATGTAGAGAGGTCCTTGCTTTAAACATCCAGAGCACAGAAGAGAAAGACATCTGGCTTTGAGCAACGCCTTGGGAGGGAGGTGGACGACTCAACACCCTGCACAGGCACACAGGCACACAGGCACACACACACACACACACACGCCTAAATATGCTAGATATAGAGATCCACATTGTGTCCTACAGTGGAAAAGGCTAATGCTGTGTATCGGCATAAGATTGACAAAAACACCACAGCTTTCACTTCCACTGGACTGGCAAAATGTCAAAGTGGGTTACAGTGTGTCTAGCTGTTCACATGACTGTCTGTGGGTTTAGTATTCCTTTAATATTGCATCACAGCTTGCGCATGACATGTGTTACTTAGGACTGTCAAACTATTTTCTAGAATTGTGCGGTTACCAGGAAGTTATACTATAGCATAATCAGTATGACCAAACTATGGTGCTTCGAGTGGCCATTGAGATATTCAGGTCCTTTCAGATACTTTATGCACTTCCGGTATTTCAGGAAAGCACTGTTGGAACATTAAGCTCCTTAATCATTAAGTGTTCCCCGAAGATGAACGAGATTTCATTAATTGAATTAGTGTACAAATTAGCTCCATAAGACATGTAACGCCTGTGTGCATGCAGTCTAGAACTGCATCCGTCAGAGAAAATAAAGCCATTAGGGTAGATGCAGTAAAACATTTTAAGATGGTTGGGGCCTGTGGGATCTCTCCTGCTCTTAATGGGGGGCGGGGGATTGAGAAAGGCTGTCGGGTTGTCACGCTGGGTACTGCAAACCCTGCAGAATATTCTGCCTTCGTCAACAAGGACATTGTACTCATGGTGCTTGAGGGGTGGGGGGGGGGTTTGCTTCATGGTGCAAACCCACTTACATGTGCACTTTTACAGTTGGTCTTCAGTTGTGAACAGTAAGGTGGCACTCGTGACGAGAGCAGAATGGTCAGGATAGAGAGAGGTGCCGGTGACTAATGTTTTGTTCCCTTCCCTCCACCGACTCTCCTGGTCATATGGTGGTGGATGAGAAGATTATTCATGTTCCTGCAGAACACGCTTCCCATTGTTCATCATCGTGGCATGGTGTTCGTCATCGGCTGCCTGGTCCTACATACAGTATTTTAACCTCTTGTGGTCAAGCTTGTGTATTTACTAGGGTCTACTCTACATCTTATTGAGCGTTTATAAAAATGATATATTAGCGCTTATGAAGTATGTCTTACGAAATACAAACACTTTATATTGGGCCATAAAAATTCGTAGGCCATAAAAATCTCCATGAATCAAAAAGTAACATTGATATCATGAATATTAAATCTCTAAGAAACAAGGTGGTCAAAGAAATGTGTGCTGTAAAGCACAGCTCTTTACCAGGCTGATTGAAAATGCCAAGAGGAATGGTTCTAATGCTTGGGGAAAAAAATATACAGTGTAGAGTGTGTGTTGTTGATAGCTGGTTTAGAGCCTCACCTGGCCCGAGTCAGACTGATTAGAATCGGGCTGGGTGGGGCTGCACACCTGTGGTGCAGAGCAATCATGGCAACCAGGATAAACCAGCTATCAGCACACACTCAAGAG
The DNA here is from genome assembly GCA_027122695.1 of Merluccius productus. Taxonomy (NCBI): domain Eukaryota; kingdom Metazoa; phylum Chordata; class Actinopteri; order Gadiformes; family Merlucciidae; genus Merluccius; species Merluccius productus. Next base: position 9,864,840 of record JAOPJI010000135.1, read on the forward strand.
AGAGCCACTGTCATGGCAGCATGTAACATCTGCTCGGCGTATTACATCTCGCCATCTCCAATAAATGCCTCTTCAACCGCAACCTGAACCTGTGTCCTGCGTTGGAAGGCCCCAGCTAAAGCCACTAAGGTGGCATGTGGCAGGGGTAAACTGCCACATACAGTTTGGTCAACCCTAAACCTCAAAAACAAAGCTAAAAGCTTAAGGTTAAAAACTAAAGATTTGGAAGCAAACATCAAAAATACAGACTCTACAGAGATTGCAAATTGTTTTAATTACTTTTTTTTATCGTCTTGCTAGAAATGTCCAATCAGTTCAACTAGAGAATGATACTATAATAGATTCAGACAGCTCTTTTTATATCAAAATGACCAATTCGAATACAGCATAAAATTATTTCCAATCTGCCTAATTCACATGCTAAAGATGTCTGATCTAGATGCTGCATTCTTCAAGAGACACTCATCCACTCTCACAGAACCGTTAACCAAACTCAGAAACTCGTCTATAGCTACAGACAGACCTTCAGATACCCCCATTTTCAAGTCAGGTGCAGCTAACCTGGCTACGAATAACAGGCCAATTTCCATACTTCCAATTTTTTCTAAAGACTTATAAAAGGTTGTAGCACAACAATTAATGACATACTCGGAGGATAATAATCTCTTGCATTTAAAATCAATTTGGCTTCAGACGCAATCATTCAACGGAACCAGCTAATTGTTATCTGCTTGAAAATTAGCTTTTTAGATAGGGGGAGTGTAGCTGGTGCAGTCTTTCTAGACCACAAAAAAGCATTTGATTCAGTCCATCATGGCAGCCTGCTCTCCGAAATTAACTACATTTAATTTCTCTTCTCAAGCAAAAACATGTTTTAATTTTTATTTACAAAACAAGAGTCAACAACTCACCATTGGTCATTCCGAGTCTGAATGCCGTGAAATTAAAAAGGGCACAGTGATCAGTTCTTGGACCTTTGCTGTTTAGTTTATATATCAATGACATCTCTGAGTGTTGCACAGAAATTGGGCTACAAATGTACGTTGACAATACTGTTTTATTTGCGGCAAAACACCTACTATTGCTGCAGCCAAACTAACAGTCTGCTTGGGCAAGGTGGCACACTGGCCTACACTTCCTGCCTTACGCTGAATATTAAAAACTGTTTCAATGTGCTTCTCAACCAGAAAGCTTCTAATCACACTTTCAAAATAAGGATAAAAGACTGAATGAAGTAGAGACAGTACAGGAGTTTAATTATCTTGGAATAGTTTTGGACCCTCAGGTACGGTTTGACAAACAAATAAAAAAGTTAGGCAGAACTGTTAGGGCCAATCTTCAATCATTAGAGCTCCATCATGAATGCATTTAATGATTTTTTATTCATCTGTAATATTGCAAAACGTCTTGGTCCCACCATTAAACCACAAACATCCCGTCATAACCAAGCTATCAAAGTTCTGGCCAAGAAATCACTGATCTTTCTTCATTGCAATATTTTAAAATTATTGTTTGACAATTTCATTAATTACTTCAACCTTACACTTGTATTTAAGTGTCGCCAGCATCTATTTTTAGGTTGCACAATTTGAGGAAAACATGGGATATGCAATAATATTGTTGAATATTGCGATGATGATATAACTTGCCAAAAATAAACAAATATTGAAGTGTGCACAGTTCTAATGTATTTAACATTATTATTATATTAACATGATTAACATTGTCAACCAATTTTAGAAATGAACTCATCAATAATTCAATACCTTACTTTAAAAAGTGTCAACATAGTTTTCCAAAATAAACAGTTTAGAAAAACGTCATTACTTTAAGTAATGAGTGATGAGTAATGAGTTTTTAATGTAAGCTTTAACAGCAGTTTAACAACATGTCAGCTGTTTAACAACATGTCATATGAAAAAAAGGTATCCAAAATAAGTTAAATCCAGCAATAAATAAAATAACACTCACAATTTGCTGGTAGATTTGGCAAGTCGGCCTACTAAAAAATAACTTAATTACAGAAAACTTTAAATACTCAACTAAAGGACATTGTAATCAAACATATGGAAATTGTATTTCCATGAAATAAAAACAAACAAACTTAAAAGCAAACAATTTAATTCTGTATATTTAAGATATTGCCCGATAAACACCCCCACCAAAATGGTAAATTCCACCCAGTGCACCGACAACACCCCTTCAAACTAAAGGCACAATGGTAGTGCCCACCCAGGTGAGGAAACATATGGAAGTTTGTTCGCTAACAGTTTGTATTTCATTTAACATATGTTATTTAATGCACTGGCTAATGTGCCAACTAATAAATACAAATAGAGGTAAATTAATCTAAACCTTACAATGTGTTGTAATTGTATGATAATTGAAAATGACTACAGCATACTCAGAGAAAAGTACCTGTAGTCTTCTCCCGGCACTCTGTTTGTTGCTCAGTAAAACAGCAGCGTGATGGTGTTAGAATATGCAATGGCATGATGCACTAATGTTTAATAATAAGAGTAAAGAGTAAACACCAGCACCACCATGGCGCATGTAAATACAATTTCTTATTCATCACGTTTCACGCATTCTTTTGCAATGTGTTTATCGTGCATGTTCGAATTGTGATGATGTAGAATTTGTAGGAGCACTATCGGACACTGATTCTACAAATAAACTAAAAAAAGGCTTGAATGTGCACTCAATCATCTTTGAAAGTCATATACGAATGCAAACACAATAAAAGACCCATCAAGTAGCTGGGACAAAAAAATGGGATAACAGTATCCCATTCGGCCATGACAACAGCGACAAAGGATGACAAATGTATTTTTCCCCTAAAGGTCATATCTGATCTCCAACTAAGCCAGATGTTTAAACTTCACTTCCAGTAGCCTCAGAGGATACACTAGTCAAGATGCAATCACTAACTTCAAGTAATAAACAAAAAGTTTATATTTAAAATATTTAGTGAGCAGCATATTTATGAAAAGGCCAAAAGGATGTATGTAAAGGAAACAGAGGAGGATTTATTAACAGCCCAGTGGCTCTAAGCTCAGGAGGGCCCTTAACAAAACGTACCTCTAATCCCAAATCCCAAAAGTTTTGCAGATCCTGTAGAATGAAGTTGTCTCTAAAAATCCTCATTCATAATAAATAAAGACTAGTAAATAGTATGCTTGTGAAGACTAGCATGGCCATAAGCCTGACTATGCCTACTGACCATGAAAAGTGTGGTTATGTGGTGTGTGTGTGTGTGTGTGTGTGTGTGTGTGTGTGTGTGTGTGTGTGTGTGTGTGTGTGTGTGTGTGTGTGTG
>JAOPJI010000135.1:9880493-9896813 GCA_027122695.1 Merluccius productus
TGTGTGTGTGTGTGTGTGTGTGTGTGTGTGTGTGTGTGTGTGTGTGTGTGTGTGTGTGTGTGTGTGTGTGTGTCCATTAATCTCGACATGTCTGTGTGTGTGTGTGTCCATTAATCATGAAAGTGTGTATGTGTGTGTGTGTGTGTGTGTGTGTGATCAATGAATAGCAGCACACAGGATTGGGTTTGGAAAGCTGGGGGTTGAAGACAGAACGTGGTAGTATCGATGGCGGTTGAACGTTTGACAGTGTAAATATATCTTATGCGTGGTCGACAGGGCAGTGGGTGGGTGATCCAAAACACGGTTACCTCAAAAAACGTTATGCTTTTCTTGTTTCCTTCTTCAATCACGTAAAGCTCATAGTAATTATTCCCAGCCTTTTGTCTCTGTCTTCTTTCACACGCTGGTCGGCGAAATTCCTTGTGTTGTCGATGTGAGGTCACTGTGAAGAATGGCTTTTATCTCTGCCATCAACACACCCATGAAGAGACCAACTCTTTAAATTTGGCTTTTATTTGTTATTCTTCCGATGATCAACCTGGTTTATTTTGTTTATTTTAGTTTGTGTTATTATATCCATGATTTCATTCATGAGTGTATACATTTGCAGTCCATGCATTTATCTATCTATGCAATTAAACACGCTGCTTGAATGTATCATAGGAATTCCCCCCCCCCCCTCCCCTCCCGTTGGACACAAAATGCCCCATGACCAACTTGTATGGATCCAATTAGATTCCACCAATTAGCAAAATGAGCTCCAAACTGTCACATACAGTTTCATGGATCACTAGAGGGCTGGTTTTTTTTCATGTTCCTCAACCTTTAACCCTTGTTTGTTCATCTTACGTTTGTTCAGCCCGCAAACTTCCCCAGAAGACCGTGTTTTGCGTTATATCTGATTCATCATCATCATCATCATCATCATCATCATCATTGATTCTTATAGTTTGACTTTAAGTATAAAACTGCATCCTATATCTCAAACATATCCTATACATCTACAATGTTGGTGCAAATGCCTCCAGTTTGTGTACAGCTTTTAAGCAGGGCATGCTTCTTTTTCCCGGTAAAGCCCTACGCACTACCTTTCTTACAACCCACTCAGCATCGTTTTTTACACTCACACTGTTTATTACGTTTTCCTTTAACATTCCCGGCATTCCTTTAATAATAGTTTGCCCACCTTATGGTTCACACTGCACTTACAGCCACGCTCCACTTATCCTCCAGATGATATATGGAGAGTTACAACGTAAAGCCCTGACAAGATACAGCTATATCCATTATACTCACGTATGGAATTGCGTTTTTGGCAGATGTGTTCAACGCAGTATTGCACTTATCTGTTCAGTGGAATGTGCTGCATTAGAGATGTTGGTATCAGGGGTGCAATCGCTGTACCTGCAGGGAAATATAATGTATTATATTTTTTCGACTGTTTTCGACGGTGTAAAGGGAACCGGCGCTGGGAACTGGTGACGCTAGCTCATTTCCATTTCGATTTAATTCAATTATTTTAATTTGCTTACCAACTAATGTAGTCCAGACAACTAAGAGATGAAAGCGCTCTTCTCATTTATCTTCCCTCGTAAATAACAATTCATTAATTCCTTCATTCATCTAAGGATGAATTATCGAATGATGTATTGCAGATTTATATTGCCCAGATTCCACGCCACACAGCAGAATATGCAATTTGTGGTCACATTATAGAATCGACAAAATGAAAAACGTCAGGGTTAGGGTTAAGGAGGGGGGAGGGAAACAGACATAAATCTCAATTAAATCTGTCACTTCCACCCCGATTAATGTCACTCCATCGTGAATCATACAGGCGTTTGTTGTTCAGCCTTTATATCAATATGTATAGTATTGCAGTACGGTACATAGACTTTTAGTGCCTTAATGGACACGACTGTGAGTTGACGAAGAGAGGGAATGACCTGTAGCACATGTAGCCACAGGTGGGAAGAGCTGCCCCAGACACCAGGTATGCACCATAGCATCTCATAGTGACATTGCAAGTACCTTGTGCCTTGTCATTAGTGTCACGCTGTGCCATCGTGGTGTCATTCCCCGAGAGGACCGGTCTCGGTTTGCCACTTGCGTGAGCGACCTGGACCACATATTATCACCTCTGCAACATTTTTCTACAAACATTTTTGTGTATACGCGACAAAAGGATATATTTGTTTATTAATGCGGGAGAGAGACGTTTTTGTCTTTGGCGTTAATACGTGGAGAGTCACCAGTGAAACCCGATGGGAGATCTCCGTATGCAAACACACCGAGGTTTATTGTTGACAACCAGGCTGGGTCATGCTGTGCCTCGTGTGTGCCCTGGGACGCTGGTATTCAACCTCAGCATTGCTCAAGAACTGGCTGCTATGCATGTCGACCACAGCAGTGTTGAACAGGCCGTATCCCTGCACCCCGCCACTCCTTTAGATATGGCTCTGCGATAGCACAGGGCCTTCTGGTGGTCAGCTATGCACGGCGTCAAGAAATACCCAAATAAATAAATACTCGAAAACTGCGTGTGACATCGGAGGAACGCGAGAAGGTTCAGGAAATGTAGCTTTCTCGTGAGCCAACCAAAAGACATATCGTACCTCCTTGACTAAAAGTGTCCTTGTGGGTCATTGTGAGGCTGTCATGAACATGCTGTAGTGTTCACCCCCAGCAAGGGACACACACACAGCAGAGCAAGGGCAATGTTGTCAATTAAGCCTGCAAGAGCCATGCTAGCTGCTTTACAGTTAATAATTGAAAACCTGCCCAATGCCTAACCTAACCAATGCCTATGGTACGATACCTCACAAGCCAGTTAAGACAACATTAAAGACCTACCATGTCCCTGAGCGATTCCAGAAGCACTTGCAGTGCTACTTCGACAAGTTCAATATGTGTTTGACCTGCGGGAACATCACCACTGCCTGGCAGGAACACTTTCCCTTCGCCGGCCACGTGTTCAGAGTATATGTCTACGCTGTCTACGCTGTCCATAGTCTAAATGTGAAACCATTTCTTCATAATCAGGACATACGTTCGCATACATATCGGACATATCGACACATACGGCATAATGTATACATAATGTCGATTTTTTTTCCCGGCGTTTCTTGTCCTTGTCCTTGAGGTCAGTGGACGTCTTTGAGTTGATGTGCTGTAACTGCTGCTCACCGCGAATATAACTGCTTGCTACTGGTTTGAGCAATTTTGAAAATGTGCAATTTCCAATCACAAACCATCCTTATGTACTTTCACACTTTGGCGTGCATACCAGCGGCATCTCTGTATGAAACACAGTTCTGTTTTTTTTTCAATTGTCTTTCCAATTTGACCTATTCCTGGTGTATCCAACACAGACACATAGCACTGTTTGTTACTTGTTTGAATCTTCCTTTTTGCCACTTCCTCTTCCTTTTTCTTTTTCTTCTGTCTGGCTTCCAGTCTGTGTGTGTGTGTGCGTGCGCGTGTGCGTGTGTGCGTGTGTGTGCGTGTGCGTGTGTGTGTGTGTGTCTTGTGTAAGTATCCTTTGATTAGGAGGTCAGGGTCATGCAGCTTTGTGAAGTCTCAAAACGCCTCCCTCCTCTGTGGAAGGGCAGGACGTGTTGGAAAGTTGAAGGTTGAGACATATGGGTGACATTTGGTCCAAGTAACTGTAACTAATATGAGACACTAGGGGCCGTTCTAATTGCTCATCGGGTGTAAAAAAAAATAAAAAAAAAGACATGAAAACGCAATCAAGCAATACAATTTTGTTTTTTTAAATTGTATTTTGCTACTACTACTACTAATACTACTACTACTACCACTACTGCTACTACGACTACTGCTGCTACTACTACTACTACTATTACTACTACAACTAGAACACAGAAACTCACAGAAAAGTCCAAAGAGCATGAGCTGAATGGGGAGGTGCTGTGAGAGGGGCTGGGGGGGAGGAGGAGGAGGAGAAGGTGGGAGGAGGGAGGAGGGAGAAGGGCAGAGAATAGAGAGAGAGTAGAATGGGAGACCGGCCTTTTGGGCTTCTCATTAATTCAGCATAGCCTTCCCTTTCACTTTTTGTAGCCCCGCCCCCCTAACCATTATCAGTCCCAGCCTCATATATAGGCAGCACGTCGCTGCCGTTGGGGAACACACCACTTGTACCACAGCAGGGCCTCGAGTCAAGCCAAGCCAGGGACAGACAGGCACACAGACAGACCCCCGCCATGAGAGAATTCAAGAGCAAGGCGTTCTGGAGGGCCGTGCTGGCCGAGCTGGTGGGCATGACCGTCTTCATCTTCCTCAGCATCACCGCGGCCATCGGCAACCCCAACAACAGCAACCCCGACCAGGAGGTGAAAGTGTCCCTGGCCTTCGGTCTGGCCATCGCCATGCTGGCCCAGAGCCTGGGGCACATAAGCGGGGCCCACCTGAACCCGGCGGTGACCCTGGGCATGCTGGTCAGCTGCCAGATCAGCCTGTTCAAGGCCTTGATGTACATCGTGGCTCAGATGTTGGGCTCGGCCCTGGCCAGTGGCATCGTGTTCGGAGTACGACCATCTAACAACACTGAACTGGGGGTCAACGCCGTGAGTCAAACTTTCTAAGATATATTTTTTTAACTGGTGATTTTATTTTCCAGACAGTACAGGGGAATGCGGCTCTTTGACTCGATTCACTTGCTGTATAAAGTGGGCGGTTTCTCTGGGGGCTGTGATGTGCTGTTTCTGTGTGTGTGTGTGTGTGGGGGCATTCATGTGCGTGTGTTTGGGGGAGGAAGTGATGGGCAGGTGTTGAGATGCGATAGAAAGACTGTCTTAATAAAAACTGTCTTGTTTGCACTCATCAATATCGCTCAACTGTAAGGCTGCATTGGTGCATCCTGCAAAGGGACGTCTGTTTAAAGTACCCATTAAGGGGATAGTGACTCTCTACATATAACACCAGAGACAAAAACATCGCCCGCATTAAATAAACTAATATATTCTCTTGTCACATATATACAAAAATGTTTGTGCTAGACCTACTGCAGAGGTGTGAATATGTGTTTTATGTTGCTTACGCAAGTGCCAAACCAAGACCTGTTCTCTCAGGGATTGACACCATGATGACACAACATGACACTTGTGCTGTGTCGGGTGCTCATGTGTTTAATTTGGAACGTGGGCGACACTTTCCTTGACAGTTCACTTTTTTTTTAGAATGGTGCATTCACTGTTAAATGTGTTCCTATAGTATAAGATGAGTACTGACTCATCAGACCAGATGAGGTGATACATTGCAATACAATAATGGCACATTGAAATGGGTCCACCTGGCGAACATTGACCCAGTCACACACAAACAAATAGGAATGTGTGGGCAATCTGGCCTTTAAGAATATCTTGCTGTCATGGGGTTACGTTGTCATTAAAAGAGAATGACAATGTTGTGGATTCCTTCCCTCTCTCTCTCTCTCTCTCTGTCTCTCTTCTTCCTCATCTTCGCAGCTGAACGGTGTCACCCCGGGCCAAGGCGTTGGCATCGAGCTTCTGGCGACTTTCCAGCTGGTGCTGTGTGTCATTGCAGTCACTGATAAACGGCGGAATGATGTCACAGGCTCAGCTCCCCTGGCCATTGGCCTCTCGGTCTGCCTGGGACACTTGGCAGCTGTACGTTTACCTTGTACCTTGTTTGTTTTGCTCTAATGTTAGCCTTTTGAAGAAAAAACAAAAAAAACAAAAACATAGCTCAACATAACATGAGCTCTATGACAGGGGAGGTCCACTTTCTTTGACGGCGTTTCTTCTCATGTCGTTGATCGACCGATTTGAACACGTCTCATTGTCTCCGTCCACCCAAACGTCTCATTAATGCCATTCCTTGTTCATCTCCGCCGCTAATGGCGCCCCATGCTGTGTCTCTTTTGATGTGTCGACCTACAGATCAGCTACACGGGCTGCGGCATCAACCCCGCGCGCTCCTTCGGACCCGCTTTGATCACGAACAATTTCACAAACCACTGGGTAAGTCGGGAGGGGGCGTGGGCGCACAAGTTCACTCATCCAAGCAGATACCGACACATACCTCGCATTTCTTTGATTGTGTGTCATGCCGAAATAATCCAATACCTCCATAACTCAATTTTCTGTCATATCTGAGAAGTTAATGTCAAATCGCTGCACTGTTTGGTCCACACAAGAGGTTTATCTTTACAACAATTGACTGTGAGATAAAGATAAAGCCCTTATCACCTTCCTTATTGGGACATTTTTCCACATGTGATATTCCACACGTCGATCCTCATCCAGTGAGATATTTTGACAGGAGCCTTCATCATCATCATCATCACCATCGTTGTCGTTGTTTGTTGTTGTCGCAGGTGTACTGGGTCGGTCCCATGTGCGGGGGCGTGGCCGCGGCGGTCATCTACGACTTCCTCCTGGCGCCCAAATTCGACGACTTCCCCGAGCGCATCAAGGTTCTGGTCAGCGGCCCGGTGGGAGACTACGACGTGAACGGAGGCGAGGGCCCGTCTGTGGAGATGTCATCCAAATAGTATTACCTGCTGCCCTTCGAGCGCTTAGTTGTGGTCCAAGTGCGATATAGAAATGTGTCTATACTCTTGTACAAAAAAAAAAACCCTATTGCATTTATTTGGTAAAGGAGGAGGATTCTTCTCCTGTCAATGGGTCAAATGTCTTTAGTCTTTCCCGACTTGTTTTTATTGTAACCGCGCTCTTTTTTTTGTATTCTCAACAAATGTATTTGTTGTTTTTTTTGGGAGAATATTTGCAGCTATGTGCTCAATCATGTTTCCTATGTAAGTGCTCTCCGTGGAGCCTTTTGTTTTTGTTTGTATACACAGATTCTAAAATACCTGTATATGTAAGACATTTTATTTTTGAATGTGCATGTATTATGTGTATACACTGGATTGTCTATCACTTTTGTAAGTAAATAAAGCACTTTTTTGTTAACACTTGTTCTATTTTAGATCTTCTTAGTTTCAATGCAAAGATCGGTGTTAATATATTCAGTGAACTATAACAGTGATGCTTCTATATTTGATATGTATTCTAACAAAAGTCTAGTTTGACTTTTACTAATCAATGGACCATTGGAGGGACACATTATCGAAAAATATCACGTTGAAAATTAGACCTGATATAATGTACTTGTATTAGTAATTATCACAGCTTTGTTTACAAAACACAAACACATTAAATGAACAGACCCATTCTCACCTCAAACAAGACAACAAGCCAAATGAACCTGCCAGAATCTATTTCATGTTCTTCCTTTGACGCAGAAAAAGGGGATGGGATGGGGTGGGGGGGGCTTAGGAGGACATTGTGGGGTCTGGGAATTTAAACGGGCCCCATTTCCCCTCACAACTGCACATTACTGAGGCTTACTTCAAGGCAACTGCCTCTGTGTGGCCGACCCTCACAATGGAGTAAATAAATACACATTTGGAGGCGGTGGATTGGGCTTTGTACGGCACCAGCATTGCTTTTGAGAATGGATCCTACTTTACTGCAGTTGGCCAGAGAAACTATACAAACAAACTATATTGCTGCTGGATGGGATCTCTCTGTCTCTGTTTCTCTCAAAAGAGTCTATATAAATTATGTTTATATAGACTCTTTATATATAATTATATAATAATGTGCTTTCACCAGGCCAATGATGAACATATGTGATGATATATACAATAATCAATAAAACAATATTGAGAAATTATCCACAATATGATTGTTTCAGTTGCCACGGTTTTTGTCATCTTATATGTCATTTCTAAGAGAACACAATATCCGATGTAGACCTATGCCACCATAGGTCTACATACATTTAAACCAATCCAATAAGAGATCATAACAACAACACATTGGTCCGCTGCTGCTGGACAAGAGAGCGAGAGCGAGAGCGAGAGAGATATGCGGGTCACTGCTCCTCAATGCTACTCGACATTAGGACTCTCAGCTGTTTCCAATAAAGACTGATCCGTTTGAGGCCCTCCTTTAGAGGAAAGTGTTAACTTCACTCATCATCATAGTCCAACTGGTGTGTGTGTGTGTGTGTGTGTGTGTGTGTGCGTACTGTTGTGGTGCTGTAGAGAAGGCCGGCTTTGAGGCCCTGCGTTCTGAACTGTCTTGTATATGCAGTTCAGAATGGCGGAAATTAAAGCGTCTGCCTTTTGGCTCATGTCTCCTATGGTACCAAGCCAAAAACAACAGATTCGCTAGGCCTCAACAAGGTAAAGGACGTCCCCTTGTGAGTTCAATGTATTCTGTGTGCACCTTCATTTACTGGTAATGGGAGTTTTGGCAGATCCAAGATGGAGTCGCACGAGATTTCCTATTCATTGATTTCAATTGTCTTCTCCAAAACCTTTCATGCCAGGTTGTTGTCAGCTTCCAATCTGTCACTTTAAATTGCTGCTCTTGAGCGGAATATACGCAGACTTTCATTTATGAGAGTGCATTCTCCTAAGAAGCACAGTCAGACGGGGAATTGATTAAACTTGCCTAAGCATATCGCATCTGAAGATTACATTTCCTGAAAATGTTGTCTTGGACCCACTTAACAGCGTTCTGTTTTGGCTGCTGTACAAGTCGACTATTTTCCTCATATCCCGAAACCTTGGAGCATTCGATGAAATATAATGACGTCCTGTAAGTTACAATGAGCAATAACTGACAAAGGAAATCGTACGGTGGCTTCCTGTTTTCCGTCGCAGTTACATGAAATTGACCCGGTTCAAGGTTTGGCGGTAGAATTTGTGCCCACGCTCCAGCTAGTGTGTGCGCCTCCTAGCCGTCACGGACAAAACAGTGACGTGACGTGAATGCCTTCGCACCTCGCTAGCCATTGGCTCGTCCGTCGTCGTGGGACACCTTGCAAGGGGTGAGTAAATCAAAGCGACCGCCTGCCAACCTTCCTTCCCCTCCTATGGTTTAGGTAAACGACTCATTTGGTCTACATCCGAAACCTCCAAACTACTACAGTAGAAGGATCGACACGATGTTGAGATCTGTCCTTCGTGTTGTTTTTGTGCCTGTGTACCGGCAGGAGTAGCGCCGGTACACAGGCAAGTGGTTTCTTTTTTTTTCTCCATGTTGTTTACAGATTGGCTACACAGGATGAAGTATCAAAATCCGGCTTGATCCTTTTAGGCCAGCCATTATACAAAAAAGCTTTGATGCTCACTGGGTGTGCACCGCTAATCCGTTGGACAAACTGTGTCTTGTGAAGAATGCTGACGGGGGGATGGCGTGATGATTTTATGATTTCGTCTGTGTTGTGTGTTTCCGTGTCAGGTGTTCAGGGGGGTCAGGGGTCACGGTCGCCGTGCTCTATACAACTACCTGCTGTGTCCCAGGTCACAGCCCCTCTCTGAGCGAGCCGGGGTCCTGCGGGGGCTGCGGGTTGAACCTGGAGGCAGGTGTCCAGCAGGCACTGTTGGCGGCTGGCGGCCGTGATGAGGTCTGGTCCAAGCATCGAATTTAAATGGGAGGAAAAACTGCGGTCAACTGTTCTACTCGTTTGTAAATAGGCTCACCCTCCCTGCTGAAATACAATTTGAAATTCTGGGGGAAAAAATGGAAATTGTTAATTTCTTTCTACCTTTCCCGTATATTAAATGTAGCCAGATGTCATCTAATATCCATGTTCTTGTGTGCATATAATCCCATTGGCACACCACCACCTCCATTGAAACCTGTTGACAATGAAAGGCCTATACTGCATATGTGGTGACACTACTATGAGAGTATGCCTCAATGTCGAGGAAGCACGAAGTTAGCATCAAGTCAATGCATCTTATTGAGCAATGTGATTGCCGCAATTAAAAACACATTTTGGGAAAAGTTTTCATGATTTACTCTTCTTGCCTTGTGTGGGTTTGTGTTGCAGCAGTGGCGGTTGGAGAAAGTGAAGTTTCAGGCGTAGTGAGTGGTTTCTCTCCATGGTGCTGTGCAGCTGTGAGCCGCTGATAACGCAAGTCAATCGACTGGATCTGGGGGGATGCCATGTAAGGTGCAGCTAGAGGTAGAGGGCTCAGCCTCTTGTTCTGCAACTGTATGATAAGAAGGCTGTGGAAACGGTAGGAGGGTGTGTATAGGGAACCTCTGAGGCAGATGCATATAGGAGATGGGTTGTTTTGAAGACGACTACGAAGATTATTGAGGGCTGACACAAAAAACCAATGTTCATACATGTTCATACATACATGTTCATGTACATGTACTCACAAAGGCTAGCAGTCCACTTTCAGCTTTGACAGTCAACCGTATTAAATTAAAGCTTTGTTTTCCCCTAAAAAGATCAGATCGAATTATCTATCTAGACTGTTGGCGGTCTCCATATAGATTATTGATCTTTAACACCATGCAATGAGAAATGTTGGATGTTATTAGATATTGATTGCTTCTTTTTTTTTTTTACACATAACTTAATATACGTAATTATAGTTATTGTCTTTTCAGTTCATGGACCTTATTGATATGTTTTTTTTGTGATGCTTGTAGTACTGCGCTAAATTGCACAATGTAAAGGAAGGTAAACATTGCATGACGTCATATGGGGGACAGTCTCCGTTCATACTCAGCCCAAGTTTACACTTTGGTGACCTTGGCAGGGTTTTCTTAATAATAAGGTTTGGCAACTGTCCCAAACATTGCAAAAGACAAAGGCCCAACAAAAGGATGTAAACCAATTAATTGGACATGAAGAAATAAACATGTCGTCTAGCAGAATAAGGAATATAAAAATAGAATAAGATGGTATTTGGGCGATTTCCTTCTTGGCTGTGTGACAATCGGCTACATTACTTCTTGAGGAATGCGTGTGGCCCCTGCAACATCCTATTGAATGTGTTATTGCTATTTAATCGTCTCTGCACCTGTGCTAATCATTAAATGGCCTTGGCCCACACAGCTAAAGATTTATTAACATGGACTGGACTCTGGAAAACGGTTTGTTCCCCACTGTGAACACAGTTAATGGTTTCGGCTTAAGAAGATGTAGCTAAAGGCAATGTTTTTTAATGAAGATACTTTTGATGTTCTCAAGTTCAAATGTCGTATATGCTACACACCAATATTGGCAGAATTAGATTTGGTTTAGAATAGATGGAAAGAAAATTGAGAAGTTTAATTGCTGGAAATTGGAAATTGCTTATGATGAGGTTTAAATGCTTGGACTTAAATGGTTTGTAGCTGCTTCTCTGCTTGCTTATACATTTATGACACAGATACAGACCTACTGGTCTTCCATCAAAAGCACATTTTCTTTATCATAAAAAAGAACTTGCCACCACAGTGCGGTCTTCATGTTCTTCCAGTAAAAAGCGTCCTGGTGTACAGTATTGTAAGATGTATGATGAAATGCATTTTTAAAATGGCTTCCGTGCGTCATAAAAAAAAGCATTGTTCATGTAGGATAAAGAAAACATAAATCAAATTAGGCCCGTGGAGGGATCGTACTGGTGCGCCACCATCTTTTCAATATTTTGCATAACAGCTACTCTGGTAGATGCGTGCTTCAGTCTTTCAGGACATGTCACATGACAGGCCTATCTAAAAATCTCCTTCCTTTGTATGCTTAACCTGGAAGGTCAACGCATTGTTTGTCGTTCTTGTTTTTAAGTTTGTGCTTTTGTGGAACACGGACAATGGCCCTTTATTGGGGGGCCATTGGCCATTGAATCTCATTACTTTGGTACCAGGCAAGATAATGTGTTCTGCAGCCTTATCAACACGCTACATTTCCATATTGTATTAGTAAAAGACGATCAGCTGTAAATGGATCTGGCATGACCGTGACCCCTGGGTAAAGAAAATAACTGGTAATGTTATTATATAACTAAGTCTACTAAGTATGCATCTTACTCTGCTTATTGAAATATGTTGGTTTAGTTGATGTATTAACCTTCAGCTGACTTACATCATGTTCACTTTACTGAAAAGGGCTGAAGTTTACTGAAGTCTGTTGCAACACGTGCAAAAAATATCCAATAGAGCAGCTCTGTGGTGGATCCATCTAACAGTTTGAAGAATTATGTAATTTTAGGTAAATTTCAAGCCCACTCCCTTCTTCAATCTTCTGCTTGTCATCTAGACCTAAATCCACTGGTGCCTGGACATTGTAACTCATCACCGTCACTCCCTTCCTGTGTTTCTTCACTTTCTGAGACATATTAAGAAAACTACTTTTAGAAATATAATGACTCATGTTTCTGCTGTATTGGTAAATACAATGTGTAATTTTTCTGGATAAAGCATTCACTGATTACCACCAGTAGCCTATTTGTGACCTCAGGAACAAAACGATAATATACAATATAGTTCTCCCGTTTTTTTAGTGGCTTAATTGATTGAAAACAAAAAGACGAAGTTTGTCATATCACAAGTAGGCCTAGATCAAAATAAAATAGTAGACCTGAAAGCAAATGAAAGAAACATTGTAGGATATAGATTGTAAAATATAGATTGTAATACAACTGGATATGGCAAAGTGCGGATAATATGTTTTCATGACAATATAACTTGAACTACAAAGATGTTGTATTTCCCAATATTCAAAATGCATCAGCAGGTGAACTAACAACATATTTAAATGAATGTAGTAGGCCTATTGAAATATGAATGTAGCCACGAACATACAGTGTACAATATTGCCATCCACTGGCCTACAGTGGGGTGAACTGCTTGCACTCAAATAAAGCCACTGGTTTACTAATATAGTATTTCCCCCCAGTCACCACGAGCATTCATATGATTATATATCATTTAATGAAGTATTTTAATGACGACTATTTGTTTTGTAGGGCTATGTTTTCTTTACGGTAACCCGCAAGTTTAAATGAGTTCCGCAAGTAACCGGAAGTAACCGGCGGTAACCGGAAGTAGTTGGTTGGTCGCATGAACACACCAACAAAACATTGTTGTGCAAAGATGACGCCGTCCTTGTACAATTTTATCGACGCTAAAGACAAATTTGCAGTGAGAAACGTCACTTTAATTACTCAACCGTAGTGTTACTTGCGGTAGACGTGCATTAGCGTATCGATTCGCATGGCTTAATGTATAGCGGCAATGCTAATCGCCAGAACACACACTGTAGCACTCACAGTTAGCATTGTTTACGTTGATCTCCCATCAAGTTGTTTTCTCCTTTTTAAAATTGTTCACGTTTTCTTCAACCCAGGCATCGGCTAAAAGTGCCCTGGCAGGGAGGACCAGCAAGCCTTTGGTAAATGCCTTCAACCAAATCACGGGGAAGTAAGTACAATGCCCTAGCTAGACGTCTGCGTAATAAACCAGACGTGTTGGTCGTGTGCTAAAATGTGTTAAACGTGTTCAACGTGGTGATCCACGTCTTTAGTCATTCATTTAATCGCCAACCTTTTTGTTTTTTTGCAGCGAGGCAGAAAAGAAAACCACACTTGACCAATCTTTAAGGGGTGTCCTTGGGGATCAGATTGTAAGTCAATGTATGGATGGCTTTAAGGTTAAATCAATCTATCTGTCTTGGGTTTTAATGTTAAATTTTAATGTGTGTTTACGTTACGTTTTCAGGTTGAACAGAAGGCAAGCTGTGATGAGTACCTGTCACTTATCTATATTAGCATCGATGCAGTAACAGAAGGTGGGTACTGGGAAGCTCACAGTAACAACTCATATTCACCAGATAAACAACAAACAAATCTCCCACCCTCCCTCTATATATATATATTTATATATGCATGTTGGGTCGTGTGTTTCCCTCATAGGGATCTGCTCTGCCACCACCCCATTCCTCTTACTGGGAGATGTGCTGGACTGCCTTCCCCTCGACCAGTGTGACAAGATATTCTCATTTGTGGAGAAAAATGTTTCCACCTGGAAGTCGGTACGTGGCGTTTTCCCCTCACCGCGTGCAAAGTGGACGAGTCTTTGTTTTTAGATGCATTTGCGCTCATTTGAACGTTATCATGTTTGTTTCCTCTCTTCAATTTAGAGCTCCTTTTACACGGCGGGGAAGAACTACCTGTTGCGGATGTGTAACGGTAAGGGGGGGGAGAGAGAGATGGTGCTTATGCTGTGGCTGTGAATGAATGACGGCGGTTACCTGTGTTTATAATGTGTCTCTCCTCTCCTCCCCAGATCTGCTGAGGCGGCTGTCCAAATCCCAGAACACTGTATTCTGTGGGCGGATCCAGCTCTTCCTGGCACGGCTTTTCCCCCTGTCTGAAAAATCAGGTGAGGTTCAGTGTGGCTCGGGGTGTATCATAGGGCTGGGCAATAAATCGATATTGTGCTATGAGACTAGAAGATCTCTTTCGATATCATTATATCGGGATATGGCATACGTGTTGCCTTTTCCTGGTTTTAATGGCTGCATTGCCATAAAGTGATGAAAAAAATGAGAAAAATACATTTCGTTTGTGAAGTATTTAATACACACAGGAGTATTCAGAAATAGGCTTTACCGTGTGGTTATTTAATAAAGACTATTTATTTATTGAATTACCAGAAAACATGCCATATCGTTATCAAGATATTAAATGACCTATACCGGAACAGAAGATCTTGCCCATATTACCTAGCCCTAACTCGATGTGTAATGAGAACAAATCCTGCTTTGAAGGTCTTAATCTCCAGAGCCAGTTCAACCTTGAGAACGTCACCGTGTTCAACAAGAATGAACAGGAGAGTACGCTGGGACAGAAGGTAAAGACAGGCGCCGTGGGGCTTTGATTTTATATTCTTGCAGCTCAAGTGTTGTTGGCTTAAAGGCAAAGCCACAGTCAAATGATTTTATTTCCATAACCTGTAGATAGATATAGACTGTATAACTAACCTGGACTGCTTGGATTCCATAGCCACACATTTCTAATGATGGCTTTTCAAATTGTTGTTCGGTGAAGTTAACGTGTAAACCAAAATATATCAGTACATTATCAATGTAGTCGTGTGGTATTTCGGGTGATAATCTCCCAGCTCTAATGACAACTTAAGTCGTCATGTATTTACGAATAACACTGGTGTCTGTTATGTTTTCCTATGAAGCACACAGAGGAAAAGGAAGATGGCATGGAGGTGGAGGAGGGGGAGATGGGTGAGGAAGAGGCCCCTGCACCCTGGTCAGTGAATACCGCCGCTAATCACGTTATTACTCGGACAGAAGATCGGCCGATGTTTTGACTTAACACCATGTCTTGTGATCCTCCAGCTCCATTCCCATCGACTACAACTTGTACAGAAAGTTCTGGATGTTACAGGATTACTTCAGGAACCCCTTGCAGTGTTACGATAAGTTCCTCTGGATGACCTTCCTCAAGGTGAAGCTACCTCACTGTTTATCCTACTTTGTTTTTTTTGTGTCCTTTTTAAATTCTATGAACTGGGAACACTACTTTTAAGGAGACTGTTGTTTTTTCCCCCCCCCATGTAGTACTCGGACGAGACCCTGGCGGTGTTCAAGAGCTTTAAGTTGGACGACATGCAGGCCTCTAAACGGAAACTAGAGGAGATGAGGACGTCTCCCGGAGAACACGTCTACTTCGCCAAATTCCTCACCAGTGAGAAGGTGGGATTGTGAGAGAGGCATGTGCTCTAAAAGGTTGATGTGGGTTTAGAGAGTTGGAATGCTATGTGGGACATGTTGATTACATTTTAATGAGTCTAGGTTTATTTATTGTTGCATGTCATTATTCATTACTGACAGCTAAATTATGTCTGTGAACCGTCTGAACAGTTTATTTTAAAACAGTATTTTCCCACAAACTCAACCGAAATGTTGTCCATTTAACATTAGTAGAATCATACAAATCCTACACTAGGCAAACAAGCTGCGGCAGTCTATCTTTTTATGTTTAAGTTTATAAGTTTATGACAGGTATATTTTCCATTTCCATCGTCATGAGTGGTTTTCTCTTGCTTCCCAGCTTATGGACCTGCAACTCAGCGACAGCAACTTCAGACGGCACATCCTCCTGCAGTACCTCATCCTCTTCCAGTACCTCAAGGGCCAAGTCAAGTTCAAAAGGTAACGCTTGCTCTAAGCTAGGGCCGCAATGATTAGTTGGTTAGCCGATTCATCGATTAGTTGATCGACAGAAAATTTATCATAATCACATTTTTAGAATCGATTTAATTGTAAATATTTTATTCATTTATTATATACATTTATTATAAGTACAAATACCAAACATTTGCTGCTTGATGAAATTAAAATGTTTGGTTAATAGATCATTATAAAATGCTTAAAGGTCTCATTTCATCGTTTTTTCGTTAATTTTGCAGTGGTCTCTAGTATTAATGAATGCCCTGTGAGCCGGTTTTGGTGAAAAAAATG
>JAOPJI010000135.1:9907430-9922607 GCA_027122695.1 Merluccius productus
GTGTGTGTGTGTGTGTGTGTGTGTGTGTGTGTGTGTGTGTGTGTGTGTGTGTGTGTGTGTGTGTGTGTGTGTCAGGCATTGCAGCTTTCCAACCTGCTGCTGCTGCTCTCCAAGCTGACCGTTTGTGGTTTCTGTTTTTTCTTTCTTTCTTTCCTGTTTCGTTTCTGTGTGGCCCAGGGTGGGTTTGCACGTTGCTACGAGATGACGGACCTGACCAGCAACAAAATGTACGCGGTGAAGGTGATTCCACAGAGCCGGGTCTCCAAACCACACCAGCGGGACAAGGTACGTCACCACCACCACCACCACGCTAGTGTTGCATCCGTCAGTGCTCAAATACACCAACAGCACATTTGGGTGTTTGTGCTTGCGGCGGACGCCCCCCCCCCCCCGCCCCCCACATCCATTTTGTGTCCCTCTTTGACTCAAATGCGACCGTGTTGTGATCCGCCGTCAACAGATCACGAATGAGATCGAGCTCCACAAGACCCTGTCGCACAAGCACGTGGTGAAGTTCTCCCATCATTTCGAAGACCAGGAAAACATCTACATCTTCCTCGAGCTCTGCAGTCGAAAGGTGAGCTGCGCGGCGCCGATTTCTATCTCTGGAGACGTTTCTATCTCTCTGTGAACAACAACACAACGTCTCTCGCATCTCTCGGCAGTGCACTGTTTGTTTTGTAGTTTGATTCTAGCTGAATAACGCCGATGATTAATTCCCGTACTGTGCCAGCTAGGCTACCCTACTGACCCCCCTCCCCCAAAGCATACCTGCGTCTTTTTCTGGGTGTCCGCCAATATAGAATTGATTTCACTTGAGTCCTATACCCACTCTCCCCTCAGCAATTCATCAGCATGCCTTCGAAACGGCTCACGGAAGTGATACCAATGTGTTTGCCAGCGGCCTGGTTCATGCCAAGGGAGGGAGCGATGGCTCACGGATGTGTATATAGTGGGGCGGCGGTTTTGAAGGTTTCGTTCATTGTGACCCCCCCCTCTCCCTGTCTCTCTGCAGTCCCTAGCGCACATCTGGAAGGCGAGACGCACGCTGACAGAGCCAGAGGTGCGCTACTATCTACGGCAGATCATCTCGGGCCTGAAATACCTCCACAACAGAGGCATCCTCCACAGAGACCTCAAACTAGGTGTGTGTCTAGTATGTGCTAGTACGTGTCACTGTGGCATTTGTCGGGACGGGGGACACAAACGAAACGTTTTGTTCTTTTTTTAAAATTGGGTTATGGCCAACGCTCGTTCCAGATGAACAATTTGCCTGGGAATGTTTTTTGTGTAATCCACGTCGTGTTATGTCACGCGTTGTAAAGGCGGGCAGGAATGTAGGTCGGCTTTCGGTATGCGCGGCAGCTACCTGTGTGCAGACTGCTGACTGGGTGCATATCTGTTCCTTTTTTTTTCAGGAAACTTCTTTATCAACGAGAACATGGAGTTGCGGCTCGGGGATTTCGGTCTCGCCGCCAAACTGGAGACGGTGGAACAGAGAAAAAAGTCAGTCATTTCCCCAACACATGTTGCATTGTCATTGTGTTTGTGACGACTGCGTAATGAAATTTGAAGGCGAGACTCGGCAGTTTCAATGCAACATGCCGCTCTTTTCTCGAGTAGGTTTCCGGGAAACAAGATGTGTATCGAAGCACGTAGGCAAACCACGTGGTATCACGTATAACTGCGCCAAGTAAAATAGGTCCATGCACTAAAATAATATTGCAAAATCAATTTGCATAGATGACCGCAAATAAACTGTCAGATATAATCAGTTTAAAAACTACTATGCCATCCCAGTTTCACCGGTGGTGCTGTTGTCAAATAATTTGAAGCTGCAGTATGTAAAGGATGTTTAAACGTTGCATAGCCAAACCTCAAGTGCACGCTCTCATGATCTAAAGCAATGCTCATTCAGATCTGTTGGAAAGAAACTAAATATTTGCCTGGATTATACAACACACAATTGAAATGGTACGTCAGTCGGCAATGACCTTTTTAAAGCCTGAAAGGTGCCGAGCTACCTTTCGGTGCCGAACTGGTTTTCAATTGGCTGTTGGAATGCGTCTAACCCTTGAACCCTTGTGCGGGTGTCACTCGACAAAGGGAATTTTGTAAGCTTATTATTCAGCGATGTGAAATGTACGTGTGGTGATGTAGGGGTGTGTGTGGGGGATTTTGTTTTTCACGTTTTCAGTGAACATAAAAACCTACTTAAGAAAACATCTAAACAAACGTTTTGCTTTTGTGTCTCAGGACCATCTGCGGCACGCCCAACTACTTGGCCCCCGAGGTGCTCAACAGACAAGGACACGGCACCGAGTCTGACGTCTGGTCGCTGGGCTGCGTGATGTGAGTCTTGTCGGCCAGTTATTTGCTTTGTGCTCCCATGTGAGGACAGACTTGTTCTCAGATGTCTTTGTGTGTGTGTGTGTGTGTGGTCTGAATGTTTCGTTCTATACTTTACTGCTTACTTGTTTTACTAGTATGAAAAATGCATTGGATTTGAAATTGTTCAAAATCATAGTTTATAAAAAGAAAAAAAAATATTTTTTTTAGCTAAGCTTACAGAATTCTTATTTTGTTTCCGGCCCCAGGTACACGCTGATGTGCGGCAACCCTCCCTTCGAGACCGTGGACCTGAAGGAGACCTACAAGTGCATCAAGGAGGTTCGCTACAACCTGCCGTCGAACCTCTCCCCCGCCGCACACAAGCTCATCAGCAGCGTGCTACAGAAGGCCCCCAGCAACCGGCTGAACCTGGACCAAATCCTCGGCCATGAATTCTTCACTAAAGTATGCAAAAAATGTGCCCTTTGTGTTTCTCTGTACGACCAGAAAGGAATTTCTACAGCCTAAAGTCAGTTCGTTTGCTGTGGCTAGTCGCTTGTGACCATTGTTTGTAGTTTTTTTCCCGCTAATTTAGGCTTATTCTAACGGGACTGGTGTTTTTTGAATAGTTTAATCTAAATATGTACACTGTTTTGGTAGGTTTAATTGACGGCGTTGTTTTTTTTCATCCAACATTGCTGCCATGTTCTGCTGGCATTTTGTTTCATATCGCTAAATTCTTGTAGCGGGTAGACCGCTCTGACTGGAGCAGTGTTTGTTTAGTACTTGTGGAACGCCAATGTTTTCCAAATGGGAGCAGCAGACCCTGTGGCCCGTTGGCATATACCTCACAACGGCGGGCTACTGCTAGAAAGAAACGCATTCATCTCCCCGTCTCTTGCAATTTATCTACTCTTTTTATTTATTTTTTTAAACCCGGTCTGTCCTCTTTGTTTGCAGGGTTTCACCCCAGACAAGCTCCCCCCAAGCAGCTGTGTCATGGTGCCAGAGCTACACCCACCAAGCCCGGCCAAGAAATTCTTCACCAAAATGGCGAAGAGTTTCTTCGGAAAGAAGAAAGCCAAAGGTAACCGCCATGTCCGGCTATGTCGCAAGAGTCCCCGACTCCACTCCCTGTTTATTTTTTTGGTAGATTTCCCCCTCCAAGATTGTAAATGCGTCAAGACATTCAATGAAGTCTTTAAACCAGATTTTTCATTTAAATGATTGTTTTTGCAGCAGAGAAGATTCCTTGCGAAGACAAGGACGAGAAGGATCTGTCCAGGCTGATGTCGGGGATCGTCAAATGTTCGATCAGTCGTCAGATCAGCTACAGAACCGTGGGACCGCATGAGGTAAGGCCCCCTATACGCTACCGTTATTTGGTGCTGTACAAGTCCATCTGAAAGTGGTCTTGGTTTTGTGTTCCACATAGCGACTAGGGTTTGGCGGTGGGTCCATTGTGTGCAAAAGGGAGACTATCCGAAGTGTCTGTTTGTTGCCACAGATCGCATCCCTTATGTAACAATGGAAGAGGCGTCGCTTCAAAGGGTTCAGCATGGCCTCTTAATTAACACCTTCGCTGGGCTTTTTTGTTTGCGTGCAGCAGTTTTTCTGGGAAATGGTGTGAACATTTGAGAACATCCTCTGAAGCGTTTTTTAATTAGTATAAATGGATAATGTAACTTGACTTGTCCTCACTCGAAAGGATGAAGGCATTTGATAATGACACTTTTCTTTCAGTAAATTGAACCGATGGGAATAACAACAAAGTCCCCCAATGACAAATAATGTGTAGATTGTATTATGTAGCGCTTTGAAATGCAGGATGCCTTGTTTTTTTAAGCTGAAGTGTATTGTGCATATGCTGTTCTTGGCATTCGCTTATTTTGGCTACTAGACAAAATAAAGTGAAAAAGTACCTGGGCAATGACAGCTAGCTGACCCACTTTATTTTTTTTCCAGCAAGGAAAAAACCCTGCGATTCAGTATTGCTGAATCATGGCACTTTGTTTTTTGTTTTTTTTTTACATTTTTTGTTAATTAAGTGTCAGAACAGCCAAGATGGCAGCTGGCAATGTCTTGTCACCCTTGTCTAGCAGGCTATTTATAGAGCTGTTGCGATTCCATTAAAAACCTTTTTTTCTTTTTTTTTTTTTTTGCATGTTAAACATTTCGTTCAGGAAGTCTTGTTTTTAGAGATTTGACGTGGACCTAATCATTAACTTGAGTGTAAACCCATGACTGGAAAAAAAAGAAAAAGTCGCCTTTGCCGTGTCAGCGAGTTTAAAACGTGTTTTGTGTGCGTTAGGTTCCTTCTCCTACGGGTCAGCTGGTGAGCTCTGTGCCTCTGGAGGCGACACCTGCTGAGGAGGAGTCCAGGAAGTCCGTCTCGCGCTCTTTCAAGGGCACCATGGCTAGCAGCACTGAACGTAGGTTAACCAGCGCTACGCTAGTCTCCTTTATCCCTGTAGAAAATTCACCCCAAGCTCTATCCTCCATGGGTTTAATCCCCTGGGTTGGTTTCTGAAATTGTGGAGGTCTAGCTACTTTCAAATGGGCAGACTTCCACGGATAATTTGGCTACTTTGTCACTTATGGATTATTACACTTCGATCTCACTACGATGTGTTTGACTACTAAATTATGGGTTGGTGGTCGGGTCTCAGAAAAATATCTAGTGTTCATTTGGTTGTTGTTCCTACCCACTCACTTTTCCTCTTGCTCTCTTCCTCTCCCTTCAGCGTGTGAGGATGGCTCGACCCCTGCAGCTGTTGCTGAATCGGCAGCTAAGGTTCTCAACACATGTCTGGCAGCCATGCCTGCAGGTAGGCTATCTCACCCGCTCTTCTTACGAGGCTTGCAGAATTATAGCGCTGGAAATGCATCCACAAAAAATGCCACAACCTAATTAATTAATTCAATGTGTACAAATATGAATTATATGAATTAATAGTTGTTGCAGTTTTTTTATTATTGTTGCGGTATTATTGCTTATCAGTGCGTCGGTCTTGAGGACTTCTTGTCATCGTTGTCCTAGCTAGTCATAACTCTGTCGTTCAAAAACAGATTCCCACGGTAAAAGTGGCAGCCCAGTTGAGCGTAGCTTAAAACGTTAAGGCACTAGGTGGGCCGAATGCTACACCTGTTTAGTCTTCTACAAATAATTTACAATTCAAACAGTGCAGTTTTACATTTGTTAACTTAATGTTTTCCTTTTCAACCATTTATCAATGACTCAATGTAAGGCAATACATTACAAAAAATAAACAATACAAAAAAAAAAAAACAGAAACAATATTACAGAAACAATGTACCCAATGAACACACAACAAAATTATGTTTTAGGTCTCCTATATGCCATTACAATGGAATTTCTTTATGGCTTGGAGCAATAAAAATAATTATACTCATAAAAATAATGCATAGATTTAAATGATGATCTTGAATGCTCCTCACTCAATACTCAAACCATCTAATACTTATTTCCCAATACTCCCTACCCTGATAAACTGACTTGCAGAGTAATACGAATACAGGCAAAAAGGCAACCAGAGTCCAACGGATAAAGGCATTAAGGTCTTTTTTAAAAACTGAAACACATGTATGTTTGCTATTAACAAGGACTATCTGGTTTCTCTGGGATGGGGACTTTTTTAAATTCCTTTTCATATCTAAAATAAAATATAATTTGAATCCTCCTTCGAGACGCACCCAATTGCTGCAGTTTGAACCAATCCCTGTGCAACAGTACCTCGTCGATCACATACACACATGCATGCATGCATGCGACGGTCCCAGCAAAACCCCCTTCAACCAGTCCTATTCCAATGTGACACTCAGAATGATATGGAATATGTACCCATGGTGTGAGTAAGTCCCTTCCATCCGCACGCCCGCCCTCTCTTTCTCTCCCCCCCCCCCCCCAGTCCAGGTCCATAGTTTGGTTAAGGTTGAGTGCGCCCTCTTCTGGAAGATATGTAGAGATGCAAGCAAAGTGTGCTGTCCAGTGAGGAGGGAAGCGTGGAGCAAGAAGAAGGGGGCAGGGATGTGGATGGTGGAGGTATCCGTCTTCGGTCTGGCGGAAGAAAGGTGAGGAGATGACCAGCCACACCACGTCCCTGATCCCTTGTTTTCTGAAAAGTGTCCCACAGTTTTCCCAGAGCTGGCCATTTTGCCTTCGTTTGTTTTTAAGGAAGCGGCTCCAATTTTATTTGCATTTGTTTTTGAGGGGAGGGAAGAAGGGAGGAGGTGAAACATGTAAGAGTCCAAAAAGATTCCAATGGTTCAGATGGTTAGCTGGAGAAAAAACAAAGAGAAGAGAAAGGTGTCGAATAAAAGGAATGCAAGACATTTCTACCTTTGTTAGTACCCAGCCAAAGTTAACATATTAGTTGGTTATACAACACGATTTTCTTCCCATAGCATTATACTGAATAGGGACGACGCAAAACAAAACATCAGTGTGGGCAACGTTGAGAACAAAGGTCGCACTGAGGCTCTGAGTTAGTTTTCGAACACATTAGTGCCAATTAGACGAACAAGACACACCAAGTGTCAATTGGAAAGAACATTCTGGAGTTAACCAACCAACCAACCAACCAACCAAGGACAGAGTCTGCCGTTAGAAACACCCGTTAATAAATAGTCAGGCTAACAAAACAAAAAACAAACAAAGGCGCAACGCCTAAGACATCTAGACGTTCGTTTTGTTTATGTGATCATTATTGGTCTGGAGAGGTTGCTGTCAACAAGTGCTGGAGGTTGTGTCTGCGGCTTGAAGGCTGGACTGCGCTCTGCTACAACAACACAGGAGACAAACAGCAGGTCATGTGACTGACGAGACCACATCTCAGTCTACCAGAGGAGATTCAAAAATAAGCCCTCTTGACTGCAGCACACCCTCAACAACTTCCTTAAATGCACTACTGCTACTACAACAGCATCATCATGCTAGAAAGAGGCACTGGCTACAGTGTGCCATGCCACTACTGGCTATAAAACACAAAAAGGCTGTAATGAGCAAAATGTAATTGGCTGGAACTTGGGTTTGAAAAAAAAAAACGGCCTGGGTGTGAGAAACACTAAACTGTCGAAAGTGTTTTTACCTTGGCTTTCCTGTGATGCTTTTGGGGTTCCTGCGGAAGGACTGGTTTGCTACGGAGCGGGTGGAGATGGTGCGGGGGGAAGACCTAGAGAAGGTGGAGGGCGGGGTCTTGGGGATCTTCTTGCCCAGGTGGCCGATCCACTTCTTCTGCTCGTCTTGGGTCAGGGCCAGCAGGAGCATGTCCCGTGCAGACGTCACGTCGTAGTTTACTGGAGAGAGAAAAAAATAATAACATACAAGTATGAAACGCTTTGATGACATTTCTCCAAGCAATGTAAAGAAATTACAATTACAATTATATTAATAAAAATACGGAAAAAAAACTCCCAATTCCCCATTAATCTTAAAACCTTAAAAGTCGGGCCTCTCTATAACAGTCCCAAAACAGACTATCGGGTGCAGGTGAGTACTTGGGTGCAAATGATTCTTCGGCGAGGTATTGAATATAACAAAAATGTTCGAATTCAAAGCAAACCGATAGTTCACCTTTGCAAGGGGCAATGACGTCCTCCTTCTTGTCCAGGTGGTCCTTGTGGCACTTGACGTGGCAGCGGCGGCACTCCAAGGCCGGCGGTGGCTTGAAGACGTGCCACAGCTGCTTGGAGCACGCCTCGCAGTTGGAGGGGAAGTGGTAGAGCGTGGGGATGAACTCGTGGCCCTTGTGGGGCAGGCAGTTGGCCTTGTCCCCCTGAGGCACGCTCTCCATCTCCGCCTCTTTCCGGCACTCGCCCTCGTTGGCATACAGGATCTGGAGAAGAAGAAAAAAAAATGTAAACAAACATGAAATAAGACGCACGGGTCAAGTCTGAAGATACGCCGTTTGGTCAGGCAGAAGCAGGAGTTTTGGTGGGATTGTTCAGTTCATAGTTCAATGTGATAAGATATAGAGGTTAGGGTGTCTCACCTCAAGCCTAAGGTGTCTGGGTTTGAACCCTAATGTTTACAGATCTATGTATGCATGTATGTGGATGTATGTATGTATGCGTATGCCTGTGGATGCACGTATGCGTGTGGATGTATGTATGCATGTGGATGTGTGTATGCGTGTGGATGTACGTATGCGTGTGGATGTATGTATGCGTGTGGATGTATGTATGCGTGTGGATGTGTGTATGCGTGTGGATGTATGTATGCGTGTGGATGTGTGTGGATGTGTGGATGTATGTATGCGTGTGGATGTGTGGATGTGTGTATGCGTGTGGATGTACGTATGCGTGTGGATGTATGTATGCGTGTGGATGTACGTATGCGTGTGGATGTGTATATGGGTGTGGATGTGTATATGCGTGTGGATGTATGTATGCGTGTGGATGTGCGTATGCGTGTGGATGTATGTATGCGTGTGGATGTACGTATGCGTGTGGATGTGCGTATGCGTGTGGATGTATGTATGCGTGTGGATGTGCGTATGCGTGTGGATATATGCGTGTGTGTGCATCCAGACAGAACAGGAAGGCTCTGCCCACCTGGAATATCCGTGGGATCTCCTCCGTCTCAGCTCTGTACACGTCTCCCTGGGTGACCGGCCTCACATGGAACAGTTTGCTGCAACAGACAGACGGACAGACAGACGGATTAGCCCCTCGAGATGAACAGACTGTTGTCGTTCCACACAGACGCAGACAAAGCAAAGCCGTGGCTGAGGAGTGAGAAGCGAGGAGCTCCTCTGGGCATTGTGGGTAAACAAACCCAGTTTGTACAATGTCTCCATCAGGAACAGGGGGGGGGTTAATGGAATGGCACTAATGCACCATTGAAGAGTAATTTAATGTACAAATATTGGCAAAGCTGTTGTTAAGACGAGGTTACCAAATGTCACGTGAACGTGTGAGGACAGTTGAGAGTGAAATCGGGATGACTTAACGATACAGGATGGCGATGTCGTCTTCATGGGGTTATTGGTACATGTGGTGGGACTCTAGTGAGTATAACCGACACCCATCTCTTGTTGAAAATATTCCGCCTTGGTGTGACATTTGTGGTAGCATCTGGTGTGGTGCAATATCACAAAAAGGGAAAATAAAAAAAGCACTTACTCAATATCCAGTACCATGGATGGGTTGGACTGTTCTTTATCCTGCTCGTCGTTGTAGAACAGAATCTTCTTGCTGCTCACCACCACGTACTGCAGATGTTGAACGGAAATAAAAACAGAAGGCGTTGATGAGAGCAAATTTAAAAAACAACAGTAACAGTGCTGCTAACATGCTCGTAACAGTACGAGCATGCAGCCTGGCCGACATGAACATTTTAAAACATGAATTAAATAAATAATACCAACATTAATCCAAATAATAAAACCAAGACACAGTACCTGTTTTTTCCATCCATACCGCTTGATGTTTGTGCGATTTGGAATGGACAGCCATCCTTCCAGCCGGGATTCTGTTTAAAATGAAAAGGAAGGAGAAGAAGGGGAGGGGAACAAGTTACTAACGCATAGCAGCATGGATGAGGCTGCTGCGGAGGGGAAGATACAAGGGCCATGCAGTGATTCAATCCAAACTCAACTGGGGGACAAACAAAGGAGTCAAGAGACCAAGGTCTGCAACAAAAGGTCAAAGGTCAAAACGCGTCCAGCAGTGGCTTCACTTTAATATAACTGTACAAAGGGAGACGTCGTGGTTACTTCATGCACAGGAAGAGGAAGCTATTAAGCAAGACCTGAGAGAAAGTATTCATTTAAGGAAGTTGGCTGGTGATTATGTAAATGTGAAATTATGTAAATTAGCTTTTATTTTGTTACAAATTGTTATGGGTGAAATCACTCACTTGCAATGCTGAAATGATTTGTTCGAACGGCCATTTGTTCAGTATGTTAAAGTGATACCAAATCGAATTGCAGAGCATGCCCCTGGAAACACTAACAATAAAAAGGGGAACAATCAACTGAAAAGGGTTTTTTTGTGCCGACATGACTTTGTGATGTGAGACTTAAAAGAAAATATTTCAAGTGAACATGCGGCTAAAACAATCAGTATTTTTAAGTGTTTGAAGACGACACATATCGCTAGAAAAAAACAACCTAATCAATTATTAACAAATACGCGAGAAAAATATGTAAAAGATGCGATATGAGTTACATGTGAAAAACTCCACAGTTAGGCACTCCTGTACTGCCGCTGCACTTTGACCTTCTAAACAAAATGTCAGCCAACAGTGTTAGCAGACGCTGTTGTCACGGTTAGTCAAGGGGAAACCTTTAAATGCATTTTCAACACTCCCCACTCAAAACAAGCTTCTTTCAAAAGTGCTGGAATATTCCCCCAAAATAACCACCCCTGCCCCCTTCCAACAAGCTCAAGCAGAAAACAAAGATATAATAATAATATTAAGACCATACAATAAATAAATAAATGGGCAAAAGCACACGACTAGCAAAACACAGACCAGGCACGGAGAAGGAGCTCCTACAAAGTTACTCACAGAGGGAAAGAAATGGAAGTTACAAAGATAAGAGGAGCAAGGAGAACCAACTGGATATGAGAGGAAATAAGAGAGGAAGACAAGGGTTTAAACCACAGACAATATTAAACAGCCTCGCGCCGACAGTAGACCTAGGATTCCTTGATGTAAGTAAATCATGTGATGAGACGAATGGGACTCAAAACAATTACGCTGACACTCTAATGTACGCACGTCGTAATTACAGTTTCTTTTGTAATTATCAAAGCCATCTGGGTGTCTTTCCTCTGCTTTAATAAAGAAACTGTTCATTTATTGATGTAGAGAGAAAGGTGCCTATAAACTACAGACTTTAAATGAAAACAGGGATTTAAATCATCCATTTATGGATAAAAGTGCAGCTCTGTTGCGTCCATTATACCAATGCATCTGTCTAGAGGGAGACGACACAACGACGCAGGCACGTATCACGCATCACCTACTGGCTTCTAAAGGCAATGTGCTGCCTTCTACCTCCTCCATCAGATAAGCCTTGCCGTCTCTCTCCGGTGACCAGTATTGGATTTAAATCAACATGGAAAATAGTTCCCTCATTTGTTTTGTTTTGCTATACAGCACGCCAACTTTATCATCAGACGTTCCTCATCGCTGCCCTGCGGATTAAAAGATGGCGACGGCGGGTGTCTGAGTGGGGAGCCTACCGGCGAGGTTGCTGTCCAACTCGTCCGTCTGCAGGCTGGTGACGCTGGAGCTGTCCATGCGCAGCTGCAGGTCGTTGAGCTTCTCCCGCAGCTGCTCGATGTCGCTCTCCTTGCTGTCCAGCTGCATCTGCAGCTCGTTGCGGTACGTGTACTCCTCCGCTAGTTGCTGTGGGCGACCGTGAGAGAGGGAGAACGTCAACAGTTGTACAAGATGATGATGATGATGATGATGATGATGATGATGATGATGATGATGATGAGGGGAGAACAGAAGTGGTGTGCTTATGGGAGTTGTTTGTTGTATGTATAGTTTGTTTTTCATCGAGTTGGCGACATGATGATAAGATTTTCATGGCAATGGTCGAGTTCTTTATGATTAAGATTAAGATAAATGTGTTAACTATTTTTAAAAAACAGACTTTGATTGACAGTGGATTAGGATTGTAGTTTTTGACAGATTGATTTGTGTTTGTTTATGAGTACGTCTTAATTGCGTACGAGTAGCAGTAAAACTACACATCGTTTTATTGTAAGTAGCGGTAAAAGTACATTCTGAGAGCAAACTAAACTACAATTCTCATCTTAATCCAACAAAATATTATACTTGGCTGTGCATAAAAATAACGAATAGTGCCACTACGACATGTCATGAGCACCAGCTCATGTCAGAGGTTACAACAACACTGCGTAATCATCTCCCTCACCGCCTGCATTTCGCCGAGCTCCTTCTGATACTTGATGGCCATGTGGTTGAACTTCTCCTTCTCCTGGTTGAGGTCCAGCTGCAGCTTGCGGTTCTCCTTCTCCTTCTTGCGCAGGTCGGCCGTGCTGCCCTTCTTCTTCTGGTCCAGCTTCATGTCCTTGCGGTTTAAGATCTCCGCGAGCTTGTTTACCGCCTGGGCAGAATTGAGACACACAGTCAGTGTCAGTGTGTCATTGAGAAAACATTGTGAGTCATTGAGAAAACAGTGATTATTAAGTCCTGTGTGTGTGTGTGTGTGTGTGTGTGGGTGGGTGGGTGTGGGGTTACCTGAATCTTGAGTGTGCGTTCTGTGCTAAGGACCTTCTCATAGTTGGCCTTGAGTGTGTTTGTGATCTCCTCTTTCTGAGCCAAATACTCTGCAAGTCACAAAGGTGAGACGAATGAGACATTGCTGGGTATGTACACAACAAACAAAAACCCGGACGTCAAGACAAAGCACTGTAAAGAGGCTTGTGGCGGCTTCCGCTGACCTTCCTCCTGAGTGCGGAGCTTCTCATCAATCTCGCTCTTCTCCTTGCTGAGGGTCTCCACGTCTTTGGTCAGAGTTGTGTTGGATTCCTCCAGCTGGGAACAATATGAGCACAAGCAGATGTGAGTCTTAACTGTGAGTCTAAAGGGTGACCCAACAAAGGGCAGTGGAGATGTGTTTGATTAAATGGTGGGTTTTTTTTACCTTTGAAATAGTAGATTCCCTTTCCCCGACCTCCTGCTTGTGTCTAGCCAAGGCCTTCTTGTTCTCCTGAATGAGCTCAAAGTACTGCTCCTCCTGCAGAGCCCGGGCCAGCTGCTCCGACTCCGCCTTGGTAACCTTTTGATCCAGCTGACTCGACAGGGAGTCCCTATTGGAAGACAACAAGATCATGGTAGCTTCAATACACATTTACAATCTTTAACATTTCCATTGCAGATTATGACCCTGTGAGAACCACAGCTAATTCCAGTCGAGAAACATCTTCTACAACATTTACATTTAGGGCATTTAGCAGACTCTTTTGTCCAAAGCGATTTTTCAGTAGAAAGTAAACCAACCCAAATATATCCCTGTCGGTACAGCAAGGATGTCAATAGAACAAGTTTCTTAGTACTCCATAATTGCTAGGTTCAGCTATCCTTTCTGGTATGCAGCATGGATAGCTACGGTATCCATGCCGTCGCCTAGCATGCCGGGGTCTTCCTGTCTCGTTACCTTTCGTTGTGCAGCTCCTGCACCTTCTTCTGCACATCCTGCAGCTGCCGGTTTCTCTCCTCGATCTCCTCCTTCAGCTCCTTCACCTGAGTTTTGTAAAGCGTCTGAGGGCGGGGGATGGGAGGGCAGAAAAGAAGAGTTTAGTGGACCCACTGCACGACCCGGCTCGTGGGGAAGAGGAAAGCAACATGAACCAGAATGTTTTTGGTAAAATTGCAAGTTATTTATTTGCAGGGTTCACAAGAAGAACAGGAAAAGGGCTGTTGGATGCTGCTTAACTCAAAGAAACAAATATAACTTAAAGAGGTCTCTTCAAAATGAGAGATAGCCACTGGCTGCTTCAAAATCAATTTAAACAAAACACTGACCAGTCATCGATAATCAAAATACAAAATAAGCAGCACCCTCTAAAACCTAGTGTCCGTAACACGCACACACCCACATACACAAACGCATGATGAACCATCCCGCGAGCTAAGAGTCACGGATATACTTACAGAGAAATACTGTTCGGCTTCTAGTTGGTCCTGAAGTTCCCTCATCTGGCCCTCGTTGCCCCTGTACTGCCTGTTGGGACACAAGAACGAAAAGCCATTAAATCCTGACGTCCCGTCTACTGACCAGCTAGCCGCCGGTTTAAGCAACTCCAGAGCAACGGTGGCAAACCCCAGACACATTTACAACAAGGCCCAAAACGTTCCCACTAACAATACAAAAAGTGTTAATAAGGCAGACCCGCCGAGTCATCGAAAAAGAGGGGGCCCCCAGTATTAAAATGACACCAGCGGCTAGCGAACACACGCACACACACACGCACACACACAGCTCAGCGCTGGGTGGAAGGACTCCGACTGGGTAAACCCTAATCCTGTGGTGTAAACACTGTCGGCAGAGCTGCAGCTTTTGGCACGGTCACATTCTAAGCTGGAATAATAGCTCTTATTGAAGCAAAGCAGGCAATTGTAGGGTCATTTACGGCTCGACTTCCAAGGAGCATTAATGATTGGCAGCTAGCTTGGAACTGCGTTAGTGGTAATTAGCAGCCGAGACGTAGTGGCACGGTTCTGTACGTTTTCTGCCACACCCGTCATCATTGCGATGGTGATTGCCTGCGATGCGGTCATCGCCGCTAGCTAGTCGATATAGCATTGCTACATAAAACAGATTTAAATTTCAAGTGATTGCATGGGGTTTGGGTTGTTTGCGCTATTCAAGATTGATGGGACAGCAGCACTCGACATGTGTGACCTCGACCCGTTTTTTACACTTCACCTCCAAGTGCCATGTTTTGGGGTTTTTTGGACAAAAGGCTTTCGACAAAAGACGAAAATCTTCTAGAAACCCAAGAAGAAGACACTCCCGTAGCAGGTTGTATTCCCATTGAGATGCAAAGAGGACACAACCTCCAATATAATGAGATATAATTGAGATAAAATACAATAATGTGAGGGATGTGTGTCCAGTTGTGAGTGAGCGAGTGTGTGCGCGCGATGCTCACTTGGTCATCTGCGCCAGCTGGAACTCCAGCGAGCGCTTGCTCTCCAGCGAGGTGTTGATCTCCTGCTTGAGCTGCTTCTCCATGCCCCGCAGCCGGTCCGTCTCCTGCCCACGCCCCTTCAGCTCGTTCTGCGCCGCCACCCGCTTGCTGGATTCCATATCCAGCTGCACTCGCAGCGCCTTCACC
>JAOPJI010000135.1:9922707-9940839 GCA_027122695.1 Merluccius productus
CCCCCCCGCCGCCCCGCCCCCCCCCCCCCCCCCCCCCCCCCCCCCCCCCCCCCCCCGGGGGGGCGGGGGCGCGCCGCGCCGCCCACCCGCGGCGGGCGCGGGGGGGGAATGGTTTAGCGGAGGTGTCGGAGAGAAACCACACATTGCACCACCAGGGAGCAACATTTTCACCGAGATGTTGAAAATGAACTTCTTTTTTTTTTTAAGAATGGGAAGTGAGACTGCAATCACGTCACATGATCTCCATTGTCATTTTAGTGTGTGACTTAGGAGGGACATAACATAGGAGGGACTGAAGAGGGGTGTGATATTGATTGTGATATTGACAGATATTGATTAGATTACAAGAGTACTTCCTGTATGCCTCAACAGTGCATTCAATAGCATTTTATGGTTGGGATGTAATATTTGTTGTTTTATGCATCCACACGGCTTCACACAACAAGACCCACCCAGTGGGGGGGGGGGGGGGGGAGTAACCCCTGTACTCCAGTGTAGTCTAAGGCCTGTGAGACTATTGTCTCTCTATAGTCTCTCTCTCCTCCTCACCTCGTCCTCCAGCCGCTCCTTCTGCTTCATCAGCTGCTCCATCTTCTGCAGCGACTGCTTGAGGTCCAGCTCCAGCGTGGAGCAGCGCTTCACCACCTCCACCGCCCGGCTTTCTGCCCGCATCCGGGCCACGCTCTCCTCCGACACCTGCTGCTGTACCGCTGTGAGGGGGACAGGTGTGGGGGGGGGCAGTGTTAAAGTCATGCTACATGGTGCACTAGCAACGTAGGCAAAACCCATTATAAGCGACCTGGGTTTCGATGCCGACATTGCTGTGGTCGACATGCTGCGTGTCCTTCACCTCTCTTATTCAACCCACTTCCCTGTATCTCTCCACTGCCCTGTCGCACGAGTGCTCAAAGTCCATAAACATGCATGTATATTCAAACAAAAAAGGTGAAGCCGGTGATCAATGGTGACGCCACCTTTAAGGAATGAATGATGACACAGGGTAGATGGATAGATCAGGTTGGCGGAATAGCGCCTTTCGTATTTAAGGGGGCATTGCTGAAGGAGATGCTGACGTGCAGCAGTACTGCACTACGAGTGACATGAGTGAGGTCATCGCGTGGGTGGTAAGCGGTACCACGGGAAGCAAAGCAGAAGTGATATCAGGCAAGTCGGGGCAACACGTGAAGAAACACAGCACAGCAGCAGCAGCAGTGATATGTATAATACGGTCGGTTAGTCTTGCAAAAGAAAAGAACGTCGGATTAGAGTCCAACTTTTAAATAAGAAGTCAGGCAAAGTCCTGACACGCCACGTGGATATCACTCCCTGAAATTCCTCTACGCTCAAAACGCCCTGGGGGGGGGGACGCGCGCTTCTGTGTGTGGGTGTGTGTGTGTGTGTGTGTGTGTGTGTGTTCGTTCAGACTCCCTCCATGTCAAACGGAGAGGAAGGGCCAAAAGGTGAAGAAGGTAGAGCACCGAAATAACCTGTTGGGGGGGGGGGGATAGGTAAAAAAGGTATAAAAAAGGGTGGCGCTTGTACAAGGACAGGTGAGGGTAGTTAGGATGGAGGGGGGGGGGGGGGCAAGGAGAGAAAGGAATATACAGATAGATAGATAAATATTATACTATTGTTTAGTTTATTATTATGTTGCAAATGATTTTACTTTTGTGCTTTGGCAATGTAACTGTACGTTTTCCAAGCCCAATAAAGCCCTTGGAATTTTTAATCTAAATAGAGACGAGCGAGCGCATGATGGATCGGAAAAATATAGGGAGGGATAAACGAGATAAGAGAGCAAATAAGAGCGGGAGAGAGAGCGGGAGAGAGAGCGAGAGATGCCTGGGCGTGCTGCTACACGGCGGAGGGATGGCACATACCGTGCATGGTGGCTGACTTGGCCTCCTCGATGGACTCGTACTTGTCGGTGAGCTGCGCCCGCGTGACCCGGTGCTCCGTCTGCTCCTGCTCCAGCCGCTGCTCCAGCGTCTTCAGTCGGTAGTTCAGGTCGATCTCCTGGTTGTTCTTCTCCTGCAGGCGGGCGAGAGGAGGCGGCGGCGGCGGCACCCGGCATCAATGTACACTCAAAGAACAACCTCAAAAAACATTATGTCTGACCATTTGGCACCTATTGCATCCTTAGAGGGCTGAGGGTTCGTGGGTGGCCTGTGAGCCCCTTTGAGATTGTAACTGTGATTTATAAGCGCTGTACAAACGATGTTAAACTGATGGTGATTAACACTTTTCTTTGCACCGTCATGGCCCATAATGGCCACTTTGTGAATAAAGTGGTGCTTAACAGAAGTTGGTAGCCTTTCTGGTGAATAAAGTGGTGCTTAACAGAAGTTGGTGGCCTTTCTAGTAAATAAAGTGGTGCTTAACATAAGTGAATATTTATTCTGGTGAATAAATATGGTGGATGTGATGTGGAGTGTGCTTACCTTCTCCAGGGTATTGCTCCTCTCCTGGACCTGCTTGCGTTCGGCTTCCACTTTGGACAGGCTAAGCTTCAGGTTCTTGTTGTCCTCATGCATTCCCATCACCCTCGCTGATGGCCGGAGCACAAACACGGAAAACATTATTTTTAAAAAAGTATATTTAAATGTAGAGTAATAATCGATGATCAGATATATCTATCACGCGCACATTTATAACACGCTCACAGGGTCCAAATGCAAATATCTAGGGCACGAATACAAAGCACACAACGTATCGCCAAACACATGGGCTCCGTCTAATTCTAATCGCCTTCACGCCACGGGGGAAACTTTCAAAGGCTGGCTTAGCTATAAAACACAGCTGGCTGACAGATTAATAAGAGGTTGACGACGCAATGGCCGTGGGCGGTATTGGCGGTGGTGGTGCCCGAGCACGTCCTCTGATCAGAGAAGAGAGTGCACTGAACCCCGTTGGCTGATGATCCCACCAGCAGTGGAATTTCTCATGGTTCTCCTAAGGGGCGCTTGGAGAGCTAATCTGAGTTAGCATGGTACAAGGATGGTATCCGGACCGCATAAGAGTGCGGTTGAGGGACGCTGTGTCACTTTCTAAATGTGTACACTGAGGTGAGTACCACTATTATCCCAACTCAAGTCATTCATTCACACCCACGCTCCCAGAGCAAACCGCTGTGCTGCTTCTAACTATTGTTAATAGGAATACCACGGAACCACTTTCTCACAGTCTCTTGATTCAGAGGCACACATTTATAGCATCAAAATGCCCAACACATTACTTTTAATTTAGACTTTATGGCATTATATTGAGGCTCATTACACATCATTCCAAGACGCCTTCATTTCTTATATAGCTTTTGGTGCCGGATCCTTGTATTGTGGCTATTCTTTGATACTTAGTATTCAATTTTATCCCACTACCAGCCCGATATCCCATGCCAGTATTGACGCTTCCCTTGTGCCGTACCTTGTAGGGGAAAAGTATCGCAATAGCATCAAATCGAAAGATAAGCATATTCCAGCCCTAGTATACATGTTATGTCCCAGCCCTAGTATACATGTTATGTCCCAGCCCTAGTACCTTGCAGCTCACGGATCTCCTCTGAGCCCTCGCTGGAGCTCCTCCTCTCTGACTCCAGCGTTGTCTGCAGCAGCAGCAGCTCCTTCTCCAGCTGGGCCTTCTCACCGTCCGCCGCGCGGCTCTTCTCCTGCAGCTCACGGTTCAGCCCCTCCAGCTGGCTCATGGACTTGGCCACCTCCGTCTGGTTCTTCCGCAGCCGCGCCGCCGTGTCCGACTCGGCCCGCAGCAGGTCGTTGGCTTCCTCCATCTGCCAATCAAGGGAGACGGGGGTGGCATTGTTAGGGTTTGGTGTTGTTGTCACTTTTGGGGTCCCTTTTGTTTAGCGACATACAACACCAATGTGGGGACATTCTAGTATTATCCAGTAGTATGGGGCTATTCAAAAAATGAAGCAAAACATTTTAAAGGTAACCTATTTTACCACCGGGTGTGATGTTGCCATTACACTACCCAGATGTATGAGGGCTAGAGCCGCCCACACGTTGGTTCAGTCTGGGTGGACACTCCCATGTGTGATGTCACTAGAGGATAGATTACGTTGGTTCAGTCTGGGTGGACACTCCCATGTGTGATGTCACTAGAGGATAGATTAAATGTCCAATATTGGCTAATCAAGATCACACCTGGTGGTAAAATAGGGGACCGTTAAGTGAAACACACAAACTCTAAAACTCAATGGCATTACAAATGACATTGTTGTCATTGACAAACGACACATTGTGTTAATGTTGTTTGTGACCTGTCGTCATTTGTCAGAGGCGTTTCCCTTTGCAGTGTACACATCGGTTTTTGCATCGTCACTACATTGGTGCGTCTGTGTCTGCATCGCAGCCTGTGTCCCCAGCCTGCGCAGCATACCTGGTTCTGCAGCTGGACTATCTTGTCGTTGGAGGCCTGGGAGTTTTGGCTAATCTTCCTCATGTCCTCGAGCTGCTCCTTCAGTGTGGACACTGGAAATAATCCAACAGGGAAAAAGGGATTAGATATGGGAGCAACTCGTGGCCACTGCCAAACCCACTCCACCGCCCCCCACCCTCACATGAGTCATCTACAAACATAGAACTAGTGTTGGGATGCGAGCGCACGTGCACTGCCATTCATGTAAATGTCCGTGCACGTGGCACACCCCCGGGTCTTAAAGAGTCCAACAGCTTAATGTCGAGCCACTTAGTGCTGTCCTCTGATAGATGCCAGTGGGGCAAGTTTTCGTAGTGTGTGGGCATATGTGTCTTTAAAGGTGGTGCGGGCACAGCACATTACACCGGCCCATAGAAGTTAGGTTGAAATATTTGCAACACAGCAATGGCTGTTTAGCAGGTGGGTGGGATGGAGGGGTGAA
The DNA here is from genome assembly GCA_027122695.1 of Merluccius productus. Classification (NCBI taxonomy): domain Eukaryota; kingdom Metazoa; phylum Chordata; class Actinopteri; order Gadiformes; family Merlucciidae; genus Merluccius; species Merluccius productus. The sequence goes on from JAOPJI010000135.1 coordinate 9,927,584, forward strand.
GTGAGGTAGGCAATTAACATCTGTGAAATCCAGCAAAAAAAAAGAATAATTTCATCTCAAATGTAGAGCTGTCGTTATTTTACTATGATTATGCCAATTCCAATTAAGCAGTTAGTGATTTCTAGGGTTTAGTTTGTATTTTAATTGCTTTTAATGTTTTCTATATTTAAAAAAAACCTGCCGACACCCGACTGAATGTTTCAGATGTTCATCATAAGGGGACTAACACTACCCCACTCACCCTCATTCTCCAGGTTGCGCCTCTTCTCTGCCTCCTGGTCCGCCTTTCTTTGGTACTCGGTGGAGCGGTGCTGCGTCATCATCTTGTCCTTCTCCAGCAGAGACATGCCCGCCTCCAGGCTCTTCCTGAGGTTGCCCTGCAGGGCCACCAGGCAGCACACGAGAGCGAGAGAGAGAGACAGAGAGAGAGTGAGAGAGAGAGAGAAGGAAGAAGACATTCAGAAGTCACACCGTTTTCAAAAAACGCCATTTAATTCAATTGTTCCGTTGCCGATGCGACTGCGTGACTGCATGTGATTTCCGGCGATGTTCTTTCAATCGGCCGCTATGAACACGACTCGCAGGATCACCGGCGCTCAATTCATTATGTGCCTGTTAAAATAAATCTATATACAATTACAAGGGCAGAGGGGGAATTTATACCTCCTCATCCAGTTCTTTCATGATCTTGTCGAGCTTGTTGTTGGACGTCCTGCAGGGGAAACGGAGTGAAATAAAGTAAAGTCACAATAAAGATAGTGGTAAGCTTTCATACATATAATAATAATTTTTGGCATTTTGGGCTGGCTTTTGTGTGTGTGCGTGTGTGTGTGTGTGTGTGTGTGTGTGTCCTGTACCTGCACTTCTGCTCCATCTCGTCCTTGAGCTGCATCTCGCTGTGCAGCTGTTCCTCCAGCTGGTAGATTCTCTTCTGCAGGTTCTCCAGCTGAACAGAGACAGACACATTCAGGTCCAGGCCAGGGGTGGGGGTTTCGACAAAACAATATTCTCATAATGCAGGGCCTTAACATGTTCACTTCAGAATTGAAAATGGCAAAAGTTGTATATTGAATAGATTATATCACATATAGGTCATTCACTTTCCTTCTCTCTTTGACACCAATGTTGGACTTACAGACAAACATGCTACAAGCACAGTTTACAGTTTACAGAGATTATTAATAGCAATCAATCCCTGAATCCCTTTAAGACTCCTAAAGGTGGTTCTTCATTCTCCACACATCGCAATACTCACATGGCTCTTATCCTCCTTGGTGGAGCTGCTACGCTTGTCGCTGGTCTTGGTGGTGCGCTGAAGTCTGGACAGAGAACGTCCAAAAAAGGTTTGAGGTTTGGACACATTGTTTACGAAGCTAAACATGGATGTGCTAAATGCTAACCGGTGAAATTGTTGTCTTACATTCACCCGTACGAGAGCACAAAAAAATAAATAAAGAAAGGTTATCCTGTCGTTCCAAAATAACGTGCCCTCTATTTAAGATTAAATAAAGCATTCCTGGAATGAAAATAAAAACACATAATCGGCTGCGGGTTCCCAATAAAGTGGCTGTAAGTGGGTGTAAAAACAATTCTAGCGAGTGTTTAGTTTTGTTGAATATAAAATGCATCCTCTCATTGTGTAAAAAGACATTTTCAGTACAGTAGTTCCCCTTCTGGCATATTATGCAGTGTTTGATTGACATGGGAAGGACGTACTGGTGATTACTGTAGTAGGTGAAGCCTACGAATGGTAGCTGATTGCCCACAAAGGTCTTTGGTGTGGGGAAGGTCTCCTCCTCCCCGCGGTCCTCCTCGATGTCATCAAAGTTGCTGGTGTCGATGTCACTGCTCAGCTCAGGCACCACGGGGGCAGCCGCTGGAAGCACAGGCAGAGGAGAAAACACTCCCGTCACATTTTGACATGGACAGGTTCATTTAGTCTCCGGAAATATCAAAGTAGGGACACCGGAGGCGGTTAATCAAGATTGTGCTGGGGAAGCCTCTCTTATGTGGAATACTGGGATTAAGAAGCTGCCATTTTTTACCATTATTATTATTATTAGTCATCCCGTTTGGCAGCAAGGCAAGTTTATATCCAGCGACCTGCGTCATACAATGACACCAGTGGAGCTGCTGAAAGCAAACCACTCAACTGTCACAAAAACGTAATCATTTCACTGCACATGAACCGCACATCGCTAGCCATTTTTCCCCAGTCCAGTGGAACAAGTTGGCCAGGAACTAGCACAGGGTTTCTCTGTAGTGGAGAGGGATTATAAACACAGCTTCCTCACAACACCCAGTAAGAAAACAAGAAGCACATTTACATGAAAACACTACATTTACAATGCGCAAATGCACATTTCAGGGAAACATTATGCAGGGCTTCTTGGTGAGATTGGTGCGGCTGGCAATTGTCGCCTTTGGCTTAAAAATGTTTCTACTTTGTGCAAAAGGGAGAGATCAGTCTGACAAAGGTCTTGGACCGAAACATTACTACCAATGATGGTGCTGCATTGTAAGGGACTGAGTGTGGGAGTTTTTTCAAACTTGCGTAAAATAGGAGAGACAAATCAAATGATCTCACATACCCAGAATACACAACGCACATTCATTTCCTCCTGCACCCAACTGGTCATACAACAATAACATTAGATTTGTATCCTGGTCTGGGAATATTATTTCCTTATCTGCCACAGCTAGATTTGTACGACCGAGATTAGCAGCATGAGAGACTTGAAGCTTTTTCGGGACTGCATTTCCCAAAGCCCCACAGTTTGACTCGGCTGCGGCGTAATCCGCTGAAGGGTTACTCAAAGTTTTCTGGATTACAGACTTATTTAAGTAAAGATATTTTTAAAGCAGGAGGAGACGTGGTGGTGGGTGGGTGGGGTTTTTGTTGGCCTGCAGCAACAGTGCTGACTCAAGCCCGGGGCAGTATTTAATATAAACCCACTGAAAAGAGCTGAGTACAGCCACTGGATTTAAACACTCCAATTCTAATCTCCCCTCATGTCGGTGTCATGACCCCCTCCCCCCCTCCCCCCACCCCTATATCTCCTCCCTCTGCGTGTACAGTCCCCTCCCGGGCCGCTTCCTTTTTACTTTGCCCCCCGATTGCAGCGGACTGGCTGTCACGGCTCCTACCAGCGGTGACGCTTAAGTCTTGTAAAAGGATACAGAATGAATGGCTCTTCCCCTCTGCAAGAATTTCCTGCCACTGTCCATAGTGGGCGACATGGAAAAACAAACAATGTTGGGCCGCTTAGGGGAAGGGTGTGAGGAAACACTAACAAATGGAGGGAGATCCAGCTGGTGAAAAATTGAAAAACACACAAAAAAAACTGAAAATAAAAATAAAAAAACGTCAGCAACGCATGGCCTTACTCTCTCGGACGTTGTCCCACGTCCACTGGTCGTTCCTGAAGAAGGAATGCCGCTTGATTTCGTCCACGCCGTTTCGGCCCAGTCGCACCTCTCTGCGGAGCGAGGCGTACACAGTTCAGGCATTCGTTAAGTTCACTTCCTGGATGATTTTACAGTTTCCCCCGTTTGGTCGGTGATGCATGGGGTGTATGCTCGCCAAGTTAAGCTAATTTGTAGACGTATTGTGTCATTACGCCTTGGAATAGATAGAGATCGGGTCAGTGAACAAATGAGAGTACTTGGCGTTCTCGACACAAACGAGCTACATAAATAGACAAAGCACATGCTATATACATAAACAAAGCCCGTTCCATTAAACTGCACTGGGAGCTGTTGCAAGGACATTCTTCCATGTTGTTGTTGTTGTAGCGCTGCATCTGCCACGGCCTATCCAAACTCTCTACCGCCGGAACCAAAACGACGGCCGAACGAGGGGAAGGGGAGAGGGCTCTCGAGATAACGGCGCCTAAACATCGTCTGGACGACCCTGCCTGCTCACTAACCACGGCGCTATCGCTGACCTGTCGGTGAGGAAAGCACAGATGAGGTTCTTGGCGTCCTTGGTGATGTCGCTGTCGTCAGGGAAGGTCAGGGCGTTCTTGTGGTTCATGATCTTGCTGTACGTGCCCACCAGTGAGTCGGCGTAGAACGGCGTGTCGCCTATAAACAAGCAACAGAATGTGCACTTCAGGATACTGAAATACAGACTATGCGTTTCTGCTTTGGATCAACATCAGATGGCGTCCTTGTGGATTGTGGATCCACACGAATAGAATAAGGTGAATTTAATGTTGGACTCACAAACGTGTGCAAAAACATTGAGTATTTTGTTGTTTCTATTTCATTCACATCTGACAAAACAAATATAGAAACAAAATACAAGGTGTAGATACTAAAGGACAGTGAATTCAAAAGCTTTGATTGGCCGTTGCAATAAAATAACGTTGTGACAGTCAACAACTCACCAACGAGCATTTCGTACAGGAAGACTCCCACTGACCACCAGTCACACTCTCTGCCATAATATCCATCTCCTCCTTGGGATTTCAGTACCTCAGGGGAAATGTAGTCCGGAGTTCCCACTGCAGTATCGCATCGTACCATACCGTCCTGAAGACAATTTTGTCATTTCAACACCATTATTGACAATTATATATTCGTTTTACTTTTCTTTTTTTTAAAGTTGACTAAAGCACATAAAGGAGTGGCTCGAATCTGGACAAACAGTTATTAAAGTAATTATTCACATTGTATGAACACATGCATTATGCTGCCATGCACTGGCGAATGGGACACTGGGATACCTTGTTCATTTTCATGCAGGTTCCAAAGTCTGCCAGCTTCAAGTGGCCTGCTTTGTCTAGCAACATGTTATCAGGCTTAACGTCCCTGGGGAGAGAGAAAAAGAGAGACAGAGAGGTGCCGTTATGGGTCAGCCTACAGCGAATCACAAAGTCAACATATATTTCAGGGGGAAAAAGTGGAAAAAAAGCCTACTTTAAAAGTGCAAGGCGCAAGCAAGTCTAGGATGACTTGGGTGTCCTTTTACGCTCGTCTAGCACTACTTTATCGCTCACGTTTCACATTGAAATACAATCCGTTCTGCTTTGGTCTGTGCGTGTTTTTTACTGCATTCTTTTGGCCCAAATGCGTCTCGCCAGGTTTAATTGAACCTTCGACGATGACGAAAGAAACAATTTTCCATTAAGAGCAATCCATAGAGACATTGTGGCCAATGCAATGCAGGAAGAAGTATTTTTAGCAGTCACGAATGAACACCATGACATTTTTCCACATGTATTAAACCTAAATAGCCATGAACAGCGCTTCACAAAAGCAGAACAGCAAAAATGGCACACAAAACACACTCAAGGGGGGGGGATCTCCGGTAATGACGGTAATCAGTGAAGTACTTCAACTGACATTACTACATTTAACTTCTTGATGTTACCATAGAAACACGATGCTGGGCGGGACTTAGCCCTAATTCATACCAAAGCTGCCACGTAGGCGTAGCATAAGCGTAGCGTCGTGCGCTTCATATAGACTGCCATGTTAATCGACGTTTCAATTCACACCGTCTTATGGCTGTTATGACGCGAGGTTCCAAGAGGTTTACGTTTATTTACGCGTCGTCTCCATTTGTCCTGGCTTTGCGCGCCAAATGCAGCATATTTCCCATACAGTTTCATTCAGAACATACGTATTTAATGTTCTGCCAAGCTGGATATGCATCAACCACATATGTTATGATGCACAGCTGTACATTATCCCGCTTATTCAGGGTTCCTGCAGCTTAAGGCAAGTAAGATTTAAGACTTTTTAAGACTTTCAATGCCACTCGGAATTAAATTTAAGACCAAATTTACAATAACCAAAATTGAAGAAAACGGTCCTAATGTAGATTCCAGATTTTAACCGACGCTAAAGTCATGTACCTGTGGATGAATCCCATGGCGTGGATGCCGTCCAGCGCCAGCACCACCTCGGCCGTGTAGAAGCGCGCCCACTTCTCCGGCACGTCATAGTTGCTCATCAGGTTGACTAAGTCGCCGCCGGGCATGTACTCCATCACCATGTAGAGGTAGCGGTCGTCCTGAAAGGCGAAGAAGAGCTGTGGTGGAGGGGGGGGAAAAGCTTGCCGTTAGTGAACAGGAAACATGGAGGTAATGTCCTTATAGATCCGCACCGGCCTACTGTGAGTTTAAAAAATCGATGAATTGTTGGCTGTGGCGTGTAAAGTATTCAAAGTCAGGGTGGGGTGGGTTTGTTTTGTGGCACATTACAAAAAAGACTATGGATGAATATTGTCATATCAATGTGTGAGTTAAAGTAAACACAAGTGATGTGAGGCCGGTCGACGTTTCTCTTTCTGGTGCGGGTTCAAATGTCATTTTTGAGTGGCAACCAAAAGTTCAATTCTAGCCCCTGGTTATAAAGGAACATCCCTCACACTCACAGTACATCCAAGTTGAAGCAATGCATTTTGGGAATTGTTTTGGCAGTGTAGTCGAAATCTTCCATCCTTATATAGCTAATTCAATAATGATATATATCACGAAATAGCATGTTTTCTGGTAATTCAATTTTTAAAAAGTCCATATAAAACATAGCCTATTATTTCCTGTGTGAATTAAATACATGACACATGAAAAGTATTTTCGAACTGCCATATCACGATACTACGATATCTAAAATCTAAGACGATATCTAGTCTCACATCACAATATATCAATATAATATCGATATATCGCCCAGCCCTAGACTGGCCATCACATACCTGCACCACCCAGGCGAAGTTGGCGAAGGCCATGATGTCCCTCTCCTCCCAGAAGAAGGCCGAGTCCGACCTCTTGATCATCTCAAACTTGCTCAACAGCTTCATGGCGTACACCTTCCTCGTGGCTTTGTGTCTGACCTGGGGTGAGAGGTGAACAATTAGGCAGGGTCCCACTGAGAGGACAACACCACACTTTAGGAGTACAGTCCAACAGCAAGGAATTAAAGAAGTGACTTGCTCACAATGATACATTCCACTTGATTGCACTTTTACAGATATTTTCCTTTCACAGTCTGTTGTATTGTTTGCACATTATCGTATCATCATGTTGTTTGTTAAATGTTCTGTTTAAAGTATGCACCGCAACTAAGACAAATTCCTGTGAATCTCATTTGCACAATAAAAGATTTCTAATTATAATTCTGAAGAAAAGAAAATGCTGTTCCATTTGTTTTTACAATACTACTGCGACAATATTAGTAGACTGAATGTTTATATGACTGTAGTGAATGGAATCAAGACAATATTTCACAAACTATTTCACGTTGAGGATTTCTCTCTGGCCTAATGAACTGTCCGTGGTGGTCTTACCAGTTGCACCTCTCCAAACGCTCCTCTCCCAATAACTTTGACCACCTCATAGTCCTCCGCTTTCATACGCAGATCCCGGACTTTACTGATGGTGTCTTTATCTGGAAAGAGGAAATAATGCTTGTCATTGTGCTTGTTGAGAGTAGATGGCTGATGTATGCGTTTTGCTCCTTCGTGGGACCACCATGTCCTCATCCAAACAGTGCTTACATAGGAGGGCCCACACACAGCGGCAAAACCAGTGACTGTCCTGTTAGCCCAGAGCCCCAGGAGTCACTCTTGAGAGCTAGCCCGGTAAGCTTTCCCCAAGCGGTTGCACTAAAACTAGTCTTGCGATACCAGACAATCGGCGATCTCGCCACCAAGGATTTCTAAATGCGAGTCAGTGGCTAGAACGGCAGGGAGAACGGCCCTTACATTTTACCAGGAATGACGCCTTACCGGAAATGATGCTCTCCTCCCCAGTCGCCCTAAAGACTTTTGATTGGTTCTGCAATGCATGTTTTATTTAAGCTCCCTAATTGTTTCCACCCAATTTTAGCAATGAAACCTGGAAGATTGTCCTCAGTCTCTAGTTGAGCGAAGCGTTTAGAGACCGACTTGTTGTGAGTCTACACGGAAACCAATAAAACCTGCTCGGATCAAAGGTGAGCGTCCCTGCACTGTCCAGATAGAGCTTGGAGGAGGATTTAGGGACCTCCAAGGAGAGGAAACCTTTTCGGCGGATACAGGGGCCCTGCCCGGCGGCCAAAGGGATGCTGTTTTAGAGCCCTGATGCAACAATGCTGGTTTCCCCCATGGGCAGATAAGTATTCACTGCTCTGCCAAATTTGGTCATAGTTGAACTTGCAGTCTGATTCCAATGGGTCACAACGTGCACGAGAAAGGATAGAGGGAGGGAGGGGGGAGAGAGGAGAGGAGAGGAGAGAGAGAAAGACGGAGAAGAGATCAAGAATGAGGAGAGGAAAATAAGAGTGGGGGGAGAAGAGAGGATGAAGAGTAAAGAGAGAGGAGGGGAGAAGAGAGCAATGGGTCTATAAATAAACATCAATGCGTGTGCTTATTATAATGAAAACATTTCAGAGAGTCCGAGAACACAATCCCGACTTAATACGTATTTTGTGTAATTCGTATGGAGGGCGGTATTAGAAAGGTTCCAATTGGGGTTTGTTCATGAGAGGAGCTCAAGAGGAAACATCGGATCCAAGAAAGGCCTGCTTCTTATTCGCACAGTGCAGTCCCGCTGATGCGATGCATGGTGCGATGCTTCAAGGGCGGCATTATGGACTGGAGCCCTTCAGGCAGCGCATGCCAGTGGCGTCCTGGCCATCACAAGACAGCAAGTCCATTAGCCCCATGTCCCACACGACACTTGGCTCATGAGCCCTTCACCGAGAACTTCACCAACTCAAGGCACTTTTAAATGCCTAGTAAAACTTTTGCCTGGGGCTTTGAGGCCTGTATATCTTAATTGTTTTCATTGTACTTTTTGCTTACCACTAGGAGTCCACTTTCAGCGTCGTTGGGTCGTAAAACAGCTGACTGAAATGTATTTGCTACAGTTATTTCCCAGGGTTACATTGAATCTATTTAAAATGCATATAAAAGTACAGCTGATGACTAAACCTGAGTGACACTTAAGTACTAGTAAGATAATTGACAAGATTGATGGTGGTACAAATGTCACCATGCAGTCAAGAAAGTGATTCCTAGGAATGCACTTCCTAGGAATGCGCAGTCAATCTTGGCATTTTATTTGTACAAGTACCTCAACATATCACATAACTACCCCTTTGAGCTTCTCTGTAGTACCTTCTTGCAATTTGTAACATAAAAGCCCAGTGCATTCATGTCGTACTCATGGCAGGATTCTTAGTCGTAATGTGTCGGTGACAAAGGGAACAGGCATCATTTGGGTCACTGGCCATTTATGAAAGCCCCCTTTTGTTGACGATGCCAAAGCAACAGACACAATTGTGAGCCTGAGCCTGCATAGAGGCGTTGACCCTAAAACGGCCTTCTTTTCCTGAACCTAGCTGGGGCATAAACCCATATGCAGTGTTTAGGGGTGGGGGGGTGGGGGTGTTCGATCGTGAACAGTCGCTGTACGAGAAGACATGGCGGGTGTCAATCCAGAAAGGAGGACAAGAGGAGGGGCGAGAGGAGGACAAGAGGGGCAAAAGAAGGACAAGAGGTGGGGCGAAATGAGGATAAGAGGTGGGGCGAAAGGAGGACAAGTGGAGGGGAGAAAGGCATTGTGAACAGCTTACATTGCCGTGGTACTTACATCTATTCAAGAAATTGTCAATGCTCTTGTTCTTCCTCAGGGCAGGGAAGTCGAGGTCATACACCAATGCATCCAAGCCATCCTAGAAGGGGGGAAAAAATGTAAAAGAAATTGTTGAAATAATCAATACGGTCACCTTATGATTGCCGACAACATCCCTAAAGAAGTATGTTTTATTGTGTTATGGGTTTGAATATATCAGTACACCAGGCTTCTAGTTAACGTCCGTCCTAGCAATTGGTTACCTTAGAGTAAATAAGGATTGCTCTTCCAGGAGAACCTCAGGTTAACACAACTGATGAAAAAGTATACCAAATAAAAGGGGTGCGGTAACTTGTAGAGCACATGTCATAGGGCACAAATGGTATGACATACCTGTTTCTATTTACTCAAGGGAGACCCTGCCATATGATGATCTGCCTTACAATACTCGTAGAGCTGTGAATCAAATCGACTAGCCTGTATAGTTCAAGAATTCTTCTCCAGCCATTCACAGCTACAATGCTGACTGACGCTGCTGTACAAACCCTGACCTCTTACAAGATCCTTCAGCTAACATTAACATTTTTGTGAAATAATAAAAAAGGGAAATCAAATGAAAATCGGTTTACCATTTTAAACAGCGGTGGAGCTATACAGACTAGATATACAACCATAAAAATGATTGGAAAATTCAACAATAGATTGTGAGGGTTGTGTGCTGGGGGTTGTGACCAGCTGTAAACATAAGGGCTAGTTAGCCTTCAGATAGGCATGAGGAAAAGTGCCACTGGCAGGATTTAATCTAATCTGTTTTAATCCAGGATGGCTGACACACGGCCGTTACACAAACACCAGCGCACAGGAAAACACAGAGGAAAGATGCCATTATGGCTAGCTCCAAGATGTCAAAACAGCCCCTCTTCTATGGTTTTGCACACAAGGTTATACACTCCTTCTTTCTTGAACAAAGATTATTTTCTGAACATAGTCCCTTAATGAGACAATTTGATACAAGGAAGGTAATCTCCACCAACATGCAATGTAAACTAATGGCTAGGAAAATGCATATTGTATTAGGTCTCTCAGTTGTATTCTGAGATTCAAAATGTATTATTCTGTGGTGTAATTAATAATGATGAGAAAATATGCCCTACAGTTTCTCATACGTAAAAAGTGAGGGTGCTCCTATCAGGATGTTTGGGGCTGAACACCGATCGCTGGAAGCAGTATCGGCCGATTCCCATCAGAGGGTCTATTTGAAGCCTTCCATTTGTCATGTAGCATTATTTATTCATTCAACTATTCTTAACAACATTGTATATTAAGTAGTACAATTAAGAAATTAGAAAGTATCATGAATTAACAGTGCAAGCAACATATTACACTCTATCCTAAAGGAGCTATAGGCCATATTTAGCCACTAGATGTCGCACTAGAGAATGGGGTTCCCAGAACCAAACAAGTGGGCGTGTCCTTTACATTCTTAACTCCTCCCCCCTAACTTGGCGCACTTGGTGTTGTCCGCAAGTCGTTGAGGACCACAGAGCCGTGTGTGAAGACCAAACAACATAAAGTTACCTTTGTGAATAATGTCAAGTGACGACGTAAGTACAGTAGGCAAGCAAGAGGATCTTGGCTATTATTTCATTGGTTAAATACTGTTTTTTTTTTTTACAGTATAGAGTTATTTAGTTTTTGTTTTATTTAGTAGTAATAAGTAACATAACAGGCATTAAAATTAACAGGCCTTTTGAGCCAAAGAATGTATTTTGTTCAGTGGAGGACGTTCAGGATGGTCGCCTTCAGTTGAATGCTTCCAACTGAACTCCACGCCATCACGCCGTTTACAACGCGGTGTGCGACGTCCCTCTCTATTTAAACGTGGGGAGGGGCAACAGTTTCACAGGGAGGGACTAACATGAACTCTCACGGCGCATGCACCAATATGAACTTGTGGCTACCAAAACTAAAAAAAGAGAAGCTTGGATTACGACACAGAGGGATTGTGACTTCATTCTCTAGTCAGGACACCATTACTCCACTATATCTTTACATAACCAATAGTTGTTTGCCGTTATATTAATGTTCAAAATATCGTCTATAGCTCCTTTAAGCCCCTTTCACACATGCACTGCAACCCTGAACTTATCTAGACATTACCCGTAGGAGCTGTAAGCGAGAACGCAAATGTTCGAATCAGTTAGACCGGACATTAAACAGATTTTTCCTTTCCAGCTCCCTCCGATTTAGCCCATGTATGAATAGAGAAGGTTATTGTCCGGAGAATTTACTGCCAATCGATCTTGTTCTACATACTCCGGTACCGAGGTGGCGGTTAATGCAAAGAAGAATAATTCACAGTGAATGTTGATGACGTTTCTATCATAATGCGACTGGCGCAAAACCTGAAGAATATAAACATCCAAGGGTGAAGAAGGGTCATTTTATTATCTATTTATCATTTCATTTGTTATTATACATCCATACATATTGCAGATACGGCCAAATACATGTAGTATTGATATCAATGCAAAAACAGTCATCATAAAACACTGCGATTTTCCGCATTTTGCATCATGTCCTGCCTCCTGCACATTCTACCCAGGTGCCACCCCTCACCTAAACCAAACAAAGTATTTCCAGTGTATGTGAGAATGCATCCGACATGGACAATCTCGTATCGTGTGCTACATGTGTGAAAGGGCAACTCCGGACATTGATGGACCGGTTCTCTGGACATTGTCCGGAGCTCATATGAGAAAAAACGGCTTTAAAGACACTCTCTTTTTCAGACACCGGGTAGAATGGCTTGGTGGAACGGTGACACAATTTTAGCGGCGCCTAAAGAAATTGTCTCGCGTGTTTTGCATCACCTGATCGGCTCTTCTGATCGACCTTTACGGAGACCACCGATCAAACTATTTAAAATGAATATCGGCCGGTTACGTTCGGTGGTTGATCGCAGCGCCCTTAAGTTGGATCACATGAGCCTATGCTTCATTGTGAAGACCCTTTCACAGGGAATTGAATCGTGATAACAGATCCTTCCAGAATCGACCCGCATCCACAACAAAAACACATTTCTTGCACACTCTGGATTCCTGCACGAGATGGATGCCATGTCGTTTGGCATCTTTGTGCAAAACAATGACACATGGTGATTCAGCAGCTCAGACGCGAACGAATCCTCTTAAGCAACTGCTGCTCCTGTTGAGGAGTACAGTGGAGGTCAGGGCCACAAAACCCCCACCACCACCACCACCACTACCCATAACACCCCACCAGAGATATAAACCCGGCCATATGCCTCAGGGACGGGAGGGGGATGACGAGGGGAGGCGGGGGGCAAAAAGAAAGAATGGGAAGAGACGAGGTAAGCGGGTGGGGAAGGAAGAACGCCGCACAGGAATTCACAGAGCCCGAATAATGAAAAGAAAAACAGAAGGAGGACCGGGGGAAATGCTGTGGCGCGTGTGAACGGCTGAACTAAGCAAAAAAAAAAAAAACCCACGAGTTTTCCCTCCATAACGATGATGATTTCACCCAAGGAAGGCGGGCAGGGGAGGAGGGAGAGGCTTATACAAACGCAAAGGATCGTGTGTGTTAAGGGGAAAAAGGGGGAGAGAGAGAGAGAGAGAGAGAGAGAGAGAGAGAGAGAGAGAGAGAGAGAGAGAGAGAGAGAGAGAGAGA
>JAOPJI010000135.1:10346633-10357230 GCA_027122695.1 Merluccius productus
TCTTAACGGGGGACCACCGACCGCGCCGGTCAAACTTAAATTTTCTTTTGGTTTTTCCACCTTAACGTAACGGCGCTTAATTTGGCCTTCGTGGACCTCGCCCGCCCCCCCCCCCCCCGCCCCATTTAAAACCACCACTCTCTGATTCCCTGCCACAAACTGTTCCCTGCGACTTCTTTTGCTGGCTGTCTGTCCCTCTCCCCCCTGCCATCCCCCCGAGCCCGGTGAGTCACCAGCACAGTGGTTTGGACCAGGAGATCAAGAGAAAGAGAGACGAGAGACGAGACGGAGAGAGCGAGAGAGAGAGCGAGAGAGAGAGCGAGAGAGAGAGAGAGAGAGAGAGAGAGAGAGAGAGAGAGAGAGAAGGGGGGGCTTCTATCAACAGAAAAGTAAAAACAGCAAAAAAATGTGCAACGTTTAAAGGAAGTGTACACTTATACCGCTACAGGTTTTCATGAATTCTTCACGAGTTAAGGGTTGCCCTTTTAGAATTTTTTTTTTAAGATGGTGGTGAAGAAAAAAAGAAAAAGAAAACGAGGAGAATCGTTTTTTCAATTGTGAGTCAGTTGATCGCATCTGGGGCTAAATCCAGCAGTCAGCCACAGTGCTTCCAATCCAAACCAAAGGAAAGTGGTTCAAATGTGGAGGCTCCACGAAGAACAAAAACCAATCTGGATCGAGCGTTGCAATATGTGAAGGTTAACTCAGGGAACCAGAGAGAGAATGAGAGAGAGAGAACAAAAAGCACCATAAAGATGCGATAGCCCCCGGTGACGTGACAGACCTCCTCTACAGATAAACTTGAAGACCAACAATACGCCTTTCGTACATCTTCCGATGTACGAGGTGATATCCCCTGGCTTCGTTCCTCAGAGTCTGAAGAACACTACAGACTCTATAGGGTGGGTCGGTTGGAGGGTGAGCATGATGGCTGATTGTATGGTCTTCAGATAACCTTGTAAAACCCTGAATCGGTTTAGAGCAACCAAGCAAATGGGATTCTTTAATAAGATTCAACACTCGAGAGAACATGCCTCGGCCCTGAGAAGAAGAAAAAACAACCCGTCTGTGTTTCCAGATCTGTGGATCTGTTCATGAGATCTGACGTGTGCATACATGACTCTAGGACCTTTGATCGTGGCTAGCATACAGTAAAACCGAAAACAAAAATACGGCATGCATTAGCTTAGAGGGCGTCTTTCAGCAAACAAAAACCCAGCTTTTTGAAAGCAAATAACGTATCTATCGCTGCTGCCGGGCATGTTTGCCTCTGGCTACGCTATTAGCTTAAATGTAATTTCTAATGCTGCCCCAGGTGTCACTGGCAGAAATATTACAGGGTAATGTAATCCTAAAGCCACATCACAGTCCGCCTCTCATTGACCTCAATCTTGATTTCCCTAATTGAGGGGCAGCTGTTGTTGGCTTCAATATGAATTACACTAATCCATTTCAACATTCTTATTATTTGTGTTTCAATTTGCGCGTCGTCCTCCTTGCAGCTACTTTCTATTCTAATTGCGTGTTCACTGTCACAGAGAGTTTGTTTATGTATATCGAAGCGACGGGTGCAGGGCCCCCAATATCCGCTCACCTGACAGAGGCAGAAAACGTGCGTCAACGTTTCATCTTCATCTCCAATTTGTGAAGCGGCTGGAGGTAACGTAAGCCAGATCGCTGTTAAGCGACGCGCCAGTCAGGCTTCGTTAAAGCACCACAGGGGAGAGACGCAGCAGAGCTGGGGCCCAAATTGTAGCCCTGTCTTACGGGTACCGCTTGAAAATGGGCACAAGGACATATATCCTTAGCGTTCGGATTGCAACATTAAACAGAGCACATTTGTTTTGGTGCTTGTGATTTTTTTTACAGTGGACAAGAGGGAGAGAGATACAGAAAAGGAAAGAGCGAGAGGAAGAGGAAGAGAGAGAGAGAGCATCTCATGGGCTTTACAATTAAATGGCCCGCTAATCCTAGTAGATTGTACTTCCAAATACATAATCAGGTGGTTTGTCAATCTGTCATTTTATTTATTTATATCATATAAATATTTTATAGTTCTTACCCTGTATTTAATGGTGTGAGTGGATGTACATTAAGTTACAGAAGGGTTAGAAGGGAATAAAAACAGTCATTGGCTGAGAGGTATTAATATAGTCACTAAGTTCTCAGGCTGGCTGTCCCAGACTGATGATTAAAAAAACATGTGACTCTTAGCATCAAAAACACACCGCTTTCCAGAGGCTTTCCCCCCTATAATTTAAGAGTTACTATTTTCCTCAGGAATGTATATTTCCATTAATTAATTAAAAATAAAGTTCAACTGTATATTTTGCCTTGCCTCTATCAAAGTGCTTCATGGTAATGAAGGATTAATTATGTATGCACACTTATGTGACAGAGTGGCATGAAGCGTTCTTATTTACCATCTCTACTCCAGATCCTTGATATCTGTCTTCTATTTCACTCCCTCCCTCCTGGAAAATGAGGGAGAGAGAGAGAGTATGCCAGTTGGTTACTGGAATGGCCAGCCGACCATGTGGAAAGTCTGGTTCAGTGTGGCACAGTGTCAAAATCATGGGACTGTACACATTTTGTGAGAGAGGTAGACGGGTAGAAAGAGAAAGAGAGCGAGAAAGGGAAAAGAAAGAAAGAAAGAAAGAGAAGGCGGGTGAAGTGTATGCATTTGTGTGGCTGTGTGTGTGTGTGTATGTGTGTGTGTGTGGCAGTGAATGCCATGTCTATCTCTGTTTAGACTCGTATAGGAGCCTGAAGATTGTAAGCCAAATAATCTCATAGAAAGATGCAGAGAAAAGACTCTTACGGCATATTTACGCAGAAACATCAAGGGATTATCTGTCTGTGAGTTGGATGTCATTTGAAGGGACTTTCTACCAGTATATTCTGGGTGTGAATACACAGTCTCATATGGAAATCCTTTAAACCACTTTAGTTTTCCAATTAACAAGCGTATGTATTTCATAAGCTGCCCTCACTGAGGAACTCCTGACTAGACTGGAGCTTGAGAAGTCCTGAATAGCATACGATCTGCAACAGATCCAAACATAATAAGGTTTATCTTCTTACTGACTATTAGCATATTTCTTCTTACAGACTATTCACACGCCTGTCACACAAAGGTTTATGAATAACTATTAATTGCCAATGATTAACTAATAAAAATAAATACTTCTTATAGATACTTAAAATCTATATGTCGACATAAATAACTTTTAATAAATAAATAACTATTTATTTACATGTTAACATTTTTATTTTTCAAAATATATATTAAGAACAAAAGCACAGACACTTTTTGATGAACATGTCTAAATTAATTACTATTTACATAATAAAAAACCTTTCACATTTAAAAAATATATTAAAGACACACTTTATCACTTTATCAACACACTTTATCTCTGCTTTTGATCCAGAGTTATACTTCTGCACATTTTGTCATTTGCCTATTAGCACAGTTGTCATGCCCTGTTGGAACAGTTAATTTTCCTTGCTTTGGAACATTTCTAATGGGTGTCTGTATGGGTATGCTTTAGGGGCACATCCATTTATTGAAATTCTGAGGCATGCAGCCAGGTGCTCTCCTTTTGAGCTTGTTTCTTAGGTCAGTTTTGACCTGAAATGTGGTGCTTTTCCACTGCATGGTATCTGCTCGAAAAAAAAAAGAAAATGTTTAAGAATTTAAGAATTATGCCGGAATTAGCATGGAATCCTGCTCTTCAGAGAATTCACATCCCTGCAAATGTATTCATTATAATGTGGAGTTTAAATTTTTTTTGGAACAAATACAGAGAATGTATTTCAATTACTTAGGTAAGTATTATCAAACTTCTTCTACAGGATTACAGGTGGTAAGTATAACCTTGAACGCTCCTGACAGCACATGTTGCTTCACTCTCTTGGACAACTGTGGCATCCTGTCCAGGGATGAAGTTCCTGGTGAGGGCCTGCTGGCAATGTAGGCTACGTCATCCAAGGTGGGTGCCTGTGGCCCCAGGACACTGAAGGCTCCAAGAATGTGGAGAATCTTGAATTTGCTCTCAAGATTGCATTCCAGGCTGATGATGTAGGGTTTGAGGACCTGCAGCGACATATACCAATACATGTTTCAGCAAAATAAGGACAAATAATTATTTAAAAGTTATGGTGAAAATGTATGCATTTACATCTCTAAGGAATCTAGTCCACAGCTCCTCCTGAGGCCCTTCTCCTCCTCATGGGTGATATTAAAGAATCCAAGTCCATACGGGTCATCAAGGTTTTGATGAAAGCGGGATTGGAATGCCTCCATGATGCCCCCCAATGCTGTGATTGTGACAGGAACCAAAACGTAAAAAACAAAAACAAAACATATGATCACATGGCAACTATCTGACAGAATGATCTTAAATCAAAATGCATCTGGAGAATACATACTTTTTGATATGCAGAAAATTGATGTTTGCTTTCTGGAACACCTTGAACAGCTGTGCAAGGTGGGACAAGCTCGAAGATAAAGAGCAACAACAAATGTGTAGGTGGCACAAAATGTGGACAGCCCTTTGGCCACTGGACATTTAGAGAGTTGGTCTCCTCTGCTAATGCAGCGGTCATGGATGGAAGGTTCCTCTGCAGGTTCTGAATGGTGAGGTGTCGGCACAGCCACTGCACATCATTTACTTCATAGAAGTAGAATATTGTTAAGTACCAAATACACACGATGATAAAACTAAGCTATATGGCTCTTGTGTACAAACACATTTGAGCACACCTTGATTTTCAAGTCGCCGATATCAAGGACGGTGGCCGCTGACTTCAGTGCTGCTGTTCGATTGGCACTGTTGCAGAAGTAAAAAATGTAGTTCCTGGAGAGGGTCTCTGAATGTTCCTATGTGCTTGACCTCTTTTGATGAACCCTCGCATGCAAGTGCAAGTCGATGAGCAGCGCATGCAACTGAAAGGAGCTTGTGGTTATTGTCAGTAACCTAACCCCTCTCATCCGACCTTTGTGAGGAAAAAAAAGTGCCAAATAGTATATAGCAATATTTTCATACAGTGTAAAATATTGATTAGTAATAAATGCAATACCTGTTAATACATTACTGCTGTGCCATCAGCCCTAAGAGCATACAGTCTGTCTGTTGGGAGCTCTTTTTTCTGGATGACGTCTGTTGCAGCAGCAACAATCATGTCAGCTTTACCATCCTCCAGGGATACCATGTCGATGAACTGGGTAAACACATGTCCACCTTTGTCCAGGTATCTGAAATAAAGTGCTGCTTATTGGCATGCGATTCCAAGTTCTTGGCATGATTTTTTTTTTTTTAATTCACATTTCACAAGCTCCCACATTGATACCAGATATGTATGTCGAGCTGTCGGCTTATGGAGACATCCGTGGTTTCATCCATTTCCAGGCTAATGCCTTGAGGTGGCTTCATATCCTCCAGAAGACGCTCCAAAATTACTCTTGCCAGGATCTCCAACATCGTCAACTAATCTGTGGCATCTGTAATTATTTCTCTGATGATTCACCATGTTCATCTTTTGTAATTGCTCATTTACAGAAGTAGACTTAATAATTTGGGGTAGTTGGTGTGTTGGTGTGTCGTTTTTCACAAGCTAGTAAAGGCACTTAAATCCTTCAACAACAGCTTTGTGCTCAACGATGATGTTGGATTGAAAGCTTGCACCACTGAGTAGCCTATACAATGAGCAAATGGATACCTTGTTAAATAGGGAAAACTCATTTGGTTATAGATTGCCAATGTGTTATTACACAAGATAAAGAAATCAGAACATACTAGATGCAAGTGATGCCTGCTTTTCTAAACTTTGTTTATTAGGCTCAGAGGTGATGTGGCGCCCTAAATGATCTTTGTGAAACAAGAGCCCCAACTTCAATAAAAATCATTTTTTTGTTGTTGGCTTGTACTGCCTGCACACACAGCAAAACATAAAGCCATTGATCAATCAAATGTGCTGAGACTTAAAAGCTTAAAACAAATAGTTGCTTACAGTCCTGATTCAACATGCTTTGTGAGGTACAGCCAGGGCTTGAATTGTGGTACTTGAAGCCACTCAGGGTTCCACCCAGATTTGTGGTGCTTGGGATCATCTAAAATTAATGCATTATGTTTAAAATTTCTCTGGGATAGTGGGACACCTGCAGCTGTGGTATCTGCTGGGACAACTTCACTCCTATCTGCCTACACCACCTACACAATTGGCCCTGCTGCCTTTCTACTTGGCCCTTCTGCCTCTGCCTCTCCACTCCACTGCTTCTGCCTCTCCACTTGGCCCTACTGCCTCTCCACTCTGCTGCCTCTGCCTGTCCACTCTTCCCTGCTGTGTCGCCACTTGGCCCTGTGTTTTCTCTACTCACTGTCATCTGGGATTGAAAATATTGCTTGAATTATCATTTGATCTCTAATTTCCAATACATTTCATATTGAAATCAATGTTGGCTGCTATCTGGCCCTCTTCATCTTCCTAAGTAGAGCCTATGTATTGAAAACACAGCTACCAAACCATTGTGAGGCCAAGCACAAGAAATTGTCCCAAGCTAGTGAACCTCCACACAAGTCAGGTAACAGTTCTGAAGCTATGGGCAATGGCCCGTTTGTGTGTTTGTGTCTGGATTTGCATTGCAAACCATTCCTCTGATCGCCTCCAAACCTTTTGTTAGCAAGTGAGCAGCCCTGCCGTGTGTGTGTAAGTAGACGGAGGGAGAGGGAGAGTGAGCTGTGTGTACACTAATGTTATAGGTTGAGTAATGGCACTAGCACACACAATCTAGGCACTGATGTATAGTTACCGTATAGTTACCATAAGCGCATATAGTTACCATAGGCGTGTATAGTTACCATAGGCTCGTATAGTTACCATAGGCACGTATAGTTATCAGGGATGGACTGGGACAAAAATTTGGCCCGGGACTTGGAGATGGAGAGGCTTTTTATGAGACTGCAGGAATAGCGCGCGTAGAATTTTGCCACTGTGTAAAATAATAACAACTAGTCCTTATCCGTGGACATGTGCATTGCAACTACATGTCAATTTTGGGATGTGCATGTGTTTAGAATTTTGTGAAGATCACTGGGAAATATTTCAAGCAATCTTGTACATGTACAAAATATTAGAAATTGCATGTGCCTAGAAAGGTAAATCAAGGCTGAAAATGATCTACATAGTGCAAGATACAATTATTTTAGTGGAATGAAAAAAAGTGGGAAAGAATTGTCATATCTAACAACATACAAAGATGTCACATTGTCTGCCCCTCACTGCTGATTACTGCTTCACATAAATCACAAATCAAGCTTTTAACCAATGTTTGCAATGACAATATAGAAAAATGGCTCTGTCAGTCTCTGGCCAGGTATATATTGAGGGGCTATGCGACATTTCAGAGTGATAGGTCAAGCCGTTTAGGAGAAAAATGAGGACACACCCACAGACAGACTTTCCTTGATTGATATAGTTGGATTTATATAGTTAGAGAAAACAAACAGCTTGTCATCAAAATAATCTGGATGTAGAGCTCGCTCTGCTTCCTCTCTGCTGGACCCTGAATCTGCCGGTGTAGAGCTACATCTGCATGAAAATGACAAATAACAAATAATTCCAATTTAGCAGGCCAATATATTAAAGGCAATAGTGGACATTCTCTTAATTTATGTTTTTTATCATTTCAAACATAATCTTGTTTTTATTTATATTCATACAACAATTGCCCTTGTACCTTTCACTGTTTCTGTTTCTTTGCTGGTTTCTGCTCCATACTCCTCCTTCTCCTCATCCCCACCATGCCTGGAGTCACCCTGTGTCTCAGCCTCATCTCCACTATAGTCACTGGACTTGACTAATAACAATAATAATAATAAAATTTAGAGACTATAATTCTTAAACTTTAACACTTTTAGCTGGGGGGGGAGAACTCTCATGGGGATTGGGCTTCACAGGGTTTGTTGGGGTTACAGGTATTGCTGTGGTTACCGGTGTTGAAGTGTTCCAATGGTTTATTAGCGGTGGTAATAAATCGCTGTCTAATCAGTACTTCATTCACTGCCTCTTCCGTGGTCATTACAATATTATGAATAGACTGCGTCGGGTTCTCCGACGTCTCTGGTACTTTTCCATAATTAGTTTAAGTCTTATTATATTGCCAAACATGCCCGCTAGCGCACCTGTCATAGCTATGCTGCTGTGTCCTGTTCCTGCCTCATCATTGGTCTCGCTGAAAGGGGCATCAACCTTGGCTTTTCCACGGAAAAGATTGGTTAATTAAGCACATTTGGCTGCGTCTTGCTCTAACATTTTTTTTCTTTTCAACCTCAACTTCTGAGCGCCACCCAATTCTTTTTCCTCTCCACCACCTTTTTTCCTTATTGACATTTTCGTATTTCTGTGTAACTTAAGTGAGATTAACGGGAAGTAAGTGACCGCCGTGTGTCAGGCTGAGCCAATCAGAAATGACAGACCGCGGAGCAGTCCAAGTTTGGAGGGGCCGTTCGGCCGCTCGCTTTGCCCCCATACACTGTGGGGGTGATCCCCCCTTTAAATTGACAGTAATATATCGGCCCCATTTTACCGTCAAGCCAGAGCTCCATTTCGCGCTGTAAGCAAATATCCAGCAGGCCAGCCCAAATCACGGCGTACTTAACTTTTTCTCTTTTTTTACATCTTCAATTGAAAAAAAAAAAATATATATATATAATATAATAATATAAAAAAATAAATAAAAAAATAAAATAATAATAAAAGAATAATAATAATAATAAAGAATTACGGCCGGCTCGGCCTGAAATCGTCCGGCCGTCGGGAAATCTCCCGAACCTCCCGATGGCCAGTCCGCCCCTGTATACGGTTATACTTTAGTATATGGTTCTACTAGAAAAGTCTAAATAAAGTCTGAAACTTTAAATTTAACCTTTTATGCTTACTGTATTTACTTAGCATCCTTCACATGTGATGTGTTATTTTTCAGCTCGCTGTTGAAGTGAAGGTGTTCAGATCATCTGTGAGCATCAGACAGCATTTGAACACGCAAACCGGAGTAGGTTCATGAAGCCACTGACTCTTTTTTTTCATTTTAACACAGCATATATACTTACATATACTTTCTTAAACATGTGAGTGACACCTCCACTTCCTGTCTCGGCAGACAGGCCCTTCTAAGAATAGCTATGAGTCGACACCTTTTTTGTACCGACCGTTGGTGCTGTCAGCAACAGATAGCAGGGCGTAATTCCTGTTATCTCTAGGTTAATCATCAGTTGAGAGGGGCTTCCTCGCGACCCTCTAAGGGCAGGGGTGCAAACTGGTGAAGACCCAACTTTGCAACAATCGGCAACACTCCTAAATGTGATCGCTCTAGTCTGCAGTCGAGTTGAGCCGGCAGTTGTTTATCAGCCAATCAGGATTAGATATATCTGGATTTTCTGCCTTGCAACTCACATTTATCAGACTGAGATTCAGAAAGTGAATAGTTTGAGAAGCAAACTGCCCAAGCAATTGAAATAAACCGCAAAATTTTGCTGAAAGGTGACAAGTTTGCACCCCTTAAAGGGTCAGGCCGTAGGGCCGGACTGCTCTGTCATGCGATTGCAGATAGCAGAACACAATGCACATTGTGTCTGGATTCAGTCACAGTTGAGAGGGGCTCCCTCGTGACCCTCTAAGTTAACACGAATAATGATTGTTCAATCATAGTGTATGTTTAAGATGATTGTTATTATTATTACGTCATTCCCCCCTTTGTGACTGAAGGTCACACAAATGAGGGCGAGCAAATACAGGCAAAAACAGCCAAAGAATAAACAACCATTCATGAGAGAAATCAAAAACAACCAAAGAAAAATATCATACATATGTGTCCATCCTGTAACCCTACCTACAAACACAAAGACAAGTTAATAACCGAAACAAAACCAAAATATTACCCAAAATAATACCACAAAACCCAGTAATACAATTACACTGAAACTAAAACTTAAAAAAAGAAAAATGATTGCAAAAGATTGTTAAAAGCCTTGAAGCAGTTACATGATTACCAAAATCATATATGATTGATTAGGGCTGTACCCTAAAAGTTGAATAGTCGAATCATCCCCGAGTCGAGAGCCCCGAGTCGACTCGAATTCTCTCAGTCAAACCATCGCAGGTTTGTTTTTTTATGTTAAATATAATAACCGAATAAAACATGATATAGAGGCTTAACATATAGGAATGTCATGACAGTAATCATGTAAAAGAGAAAATAATTATTACAAGAGAACTAATGCTTCAAGTGGAGATGTATTTCATTTAAGATCTGATGACAGATCAACATATTAAAAAACCTTTGCTGTGTCTGAAATCGTGCACTTACGTAAGTGCACTTACATTGAGTGCACTTCAATATCCCTACAGTACACTTACTTATAGGCGCAGTGCTCTCATTTCTACAGTGCACTGTCAAAACAGTCGTCGCGCACCTACCGGAAATGAGTTTGCAGTTTGACGGTTCTTCTGCGGTGGTATTTTTTTTTTGCCGTTTTCCTCCTGGCGGAAAACGGCCTACCGGTAAGTTTATTTACCTATGAAATATATTAATATA
>JAOPJI010000135.1:10357330-10368189 GCA_027122695.1 Merluccius productus
TGCCAAGATTATCGTGAGGTTAATCTAGATCAAGGAAATTAATCTATGCCCACCTCTAATATATATATATATATACATCTTTTAATCGTTTGTTTAAATCGAATCGTGACCTTAAAATCAAAAGTCAAATTGAATCATGACACCCCTATTATTTATATATATATATATATACGTGATATTATATATATATATACGTGATATTATATATATATACGTGATATTATATATATGTGATATTAACATATATATATATATATATATATATATATATATATACGTGATATTATATATATGTGATATTAACCTACCCTATATAAAATATACCAAACATTATGGGCACAGACACGAGGCTGATTGCAACAAGTTGAGACGTCCATCCCACCAGTGCTTACCGAACCTCATAGCTTACTTTAGGAAACCCTGCTGTCAGTCTGTGATTGGAGTTTCTCTCTGTTCCACTAAGCCTACATACATACATTACTATTGCCTTACTTGTTAATAAAAGAGAAAACTAAACAGAACTATACTGAGTGGATTGAACAAAGGCAAATGCAACCAAGTCCTATGAATTCCGGATGAAGGAATGAAATGGAACCCTTGCCATCAATTTCCTATTATTTAAATAAAATGTCTTATTTCTGGACTAACATAATTATCTGTTATCCTCATATTCAAACTTGAAATGGATTTTCAATGGGAAACACTTTTTATTTTATTTTTTAGGCTAATTAGGCCTATATCTATTCAACAACAACCATGCTCATGCTTTTCCTTTGTCTTTTGGTTGGTAAGCTTGCGTTGCTGGTGAATTTCTTTATCCACCAGCCACAGTGGCTGGTGACCAAAAAAGTTAACTTCAGGCTCTGGCACTGGGGCAGGTTTGCTTCTGCATTACTGACATCTTCTGGATTCATTAGGCCATTCTTTTATAATTAACTAATTAATAACCGTGTTTTACACAACAAATGAAACAATCTTTAATTAATTAATTAATAATGAATTGCCTAATTCATTGTCTTCTTATTCAACCAAAATAGTTTTATTTGAGTCAGCTCCGTTTTTATTTATCCATGTCCACTTTTACTATTAAGACTTGAGACTTGACTTGGACTTGCGCCCCAAAAGACTTAAAACCAGCTCTGGATTACAAGAATGTTTAATTTAAGAGAGGGTTGTTGGGTTGGGTGAGTGTGTGGCATATTCATTAAAAATATTAAACAAATTGACTCTGGTGTGGAACTGGACATTCTACTTATGCATTACTTTCATAGTACAATTTCAGTTTTAGTTTCATAAACTGAGTTGTATATCACAATACTTTCACAATATGCTAGAGGCCTCATGTTTTCATCTCTTAACCTTCTGATGTATCCATGTTCTTATCTCCTGGTGTTATTATGGAAGGCTAAGCTGATGAGCATATGGTGTATCTCAATATAGCTTCCATATCATTAGTTAACAAATGCCCAAGCTGAGTGATCTGCCTCTAATCCATCATAATTGATTGCCTAAAATGTGCCCCTCAAATAAATGGGGCAAGAATGCCAGTCATGTTTAATGAACATTGCAGAGGATAATTTCAAGCAGTAATTGAACTATTGAAAGTATTGAGGATAAGGAGCACAGGTCTAATCAAACGTAATTAGGGGAATAATGGATAGGAAATTTGAAATAGGCAGCGCCATCATTTGTAAAAAAAAGTTGTAAAAATATAAATCAGAAGATTCGAGGAAAATCTCGGAATTGCCAATGTTTGTGTTGCCAGTCCCTTCACGATAGAAAAAAATATTCCTCCTCACTGCTGTTTATTATGCTGCCCACAAAACAGCCACCACCATCCTTCTGACAACTATCGAGTGAGACTGCCACATTAGAGCTTGCTGTCATAAAAATTATCACAACGATCCAAGCTAAAGTAGTCATCAATCTTACATCAGTGACCTTAAACAAAACTGTGTTGCTGTCCTTAGTAGCAGCCCCCTCCTTCCTATGACTCAAAGCTGTCTACCCTGTCCTATGCTGTACATCTAAAAATCACCTTTTTGTATTATGATCTCCCAAATCATTTTCAACATATTCTCCCCATGAATTTCCGCATAACATAAGACATAAGATTTATATACCTATGGCTAACATACAAAATCTCTCGTCTTGATTTTCTTTACACATTCCAAATATTATTTTGATTACTGTTATTTTACTTTCCCTTTTCTCCTCTCTAGTTACATGTCTATTACTTTTTGAACTCTTCTCTCTTAATTCATACAATGATCTTTCTTTGTTTTGAAGGAATAAAGGAATGTTTTAGGAAAAAGCCCTGCTCTTCATTTTCTATGCAGAATATTTGGTTTGCCCTTTTTTTGAGGTGCCATAACGATTAATAATGAAATATGGAGGAAACTTCTCACCAGACTTTGACATACACAACCTCTGACCTTGATCCAGGCCCAACAGGAGACCCAGAAGGCAGCCCTCAGGTATGAGCGGGCCGTGTCCATGCACACGGCTGCCAGAGAGATGGTCTACGTGGCAGAGCAGGGTCTCCTGGCAGACAGGAACACCCTGGACCCCACTTGGCAGGAAATGCTCAACCACGCTACTGCTAAGGTACGTTGTCACTCAAACATGCATGTTGTTACCTCAACAAGAGAGACCCGCCCCTTCCCGATGGGCTCGCAAGACTGCAGAGATTTACTAGTCCCTCATCTTCCCGTTCACATCCTTGATGAAATAAATGTAGGGCAATTTTTGTTTTATATTGTTTATATGTTTGGTCCATATCAATCCAAACATTACAGAATTGATCTTGGTAACATGAGCAGGCTCCTGGTCCATGATATGTAGTCTCAGTGGGGGGGAAGAACCCAGAGCTGATAGAGGAGGTTTGAGAGCTATAGTTAGCTTCAAAACGGTCCATGGAAACATGGTGTCTCCATTGACCCACCCTTGTTCAAGACCCAAGCAGCTGCATTGAGATGTGGACTGAAGCTATCATGTCGTCAACCCATAAACCTGTTGGTGGACACCAGCTATTACAAGCGTCCAGAATGAGTTTCCTCCTGCAGGATGGTTTGACTCTGGTATAGGGAAAGGGGCTTAGTGATCCTGGAGAGTCGACCGGCTACTCCTCCATGTAGAGAGGAGCCAACTTCTGGGGTTCAGGCATCTGGTAAGCCTTCCTTTGAGATATATGCCAATAGCCAATAGGGAAGAGAGCCCGGGGCACACCCAGGACGTGCTGGAGGGATTATATCCCTTGGATGGCCTGGGAACACCTAGGAGCTAGAGGAAGTACCCGTAGTAGCCGGGTACAGGGGTGCCTGGACTTGCTCTACTTGTCATTGCATTGCAATGCTGTTGACAAAAGAAAAAAACTCACTCATTCAGTGATCAAAAGGACTGGACTGTGTTTTCTTTAAAGGGGGAGTTGACTTTGCCATTTGTAATCCAGTAACGTTAGCAGGAGACATGAGGGCTCTTGCAGATTTTTTCAGATTCATTAAGATTCTCCTGGACAGCTTTCTTTGTTGTGATTGATAGCTTGGGGGGGCAAAACTGAGGTTTAGTGCAGGCCAAACATAAAGAGCTTTGAAAGCCGAAGATATTTTAGCAACGCACCAAATTTAAATGTCTTGTAGTACAATAAAGTAATTTTAGCTAGAACCCAAAAAGAAACAGACAAATTGGTAATGAATCGTAATTATTATAGGAGGCTGACAGATTCTAAAGCTTGTACTCAGTGGTGTCCTGCTCCCACTGATATTCCCAGGGTGGACAATTGATAGTGGGAAGAGGCTAAAGGATTCACTTTGTAGTAGCTATTTGGTACGCTGTGCCATGTGCCAAATGTGTATGAATGAACCCTATGTAACTGTTACTTACAGCCACCGTTTTCTTGTTATGCGCGTTCATTTGTCAAAAGCTTAGCATATAGCTTTCGCCTTAGGAAATCAATCTGTGTCAGTCAGTACAGAGTTTGTGGACTTAATAACAGGATCTTCAGGAGAATCTGACAAATAATAAATAATAATTTAAGAACTGTAAAACCATTTAACCGTACACTGTGCATACTTGTGCACACAATCGTTAGATCAAAATAAATCAATAGCTTAGAAGTTAAAATGACACAGGTAATTTTACACTGGCCTATTTACCTACCATGGGGAATATCGCAAGCTGACACAAATGAAATATCATAGGTCATGGATTCTGTAACAAAGGTCGTGTAGTTACTCAGGCTGATTAGTATGTAGTGTGAAACCACAATGACCTCCGGGGCAATGCAGCTCCATCTAATCAATGACGATTAATGTGTAGTTTCTTTTATATCAAGGTTGGATCGATGTGCTTATTGACAGAACTATTTTTACTCATCAAAAACTCCATTATTTCTATGCTGCTGGTGCATCGTAACTGAGCACATTTGTTCGTGATCATAATGGCACTGTCTTGACATTTCCAATTGAAGATGTTCTAAATGCTGTTTAAAGGCTTAAAGTCTTAACTCAATGACACACAATTCACAACACAATATATATTCTGTCATTAATTTGCCATTGGTATACTGTGTAACGTGCAAGTCGGGTATACATGCGTCTTTTTTTTCTTATTAAACTGTAAAGGTAATTTTGTTGTGGTGTGTAAAGATTAATGGGAAAAGACATGTGGTGCCTGGGGGTGCTGCTGCTACTGCTGCTGCTGCTGCTGCTGCTGCTGCTGCTGCTTTCCAAGCCCTAGTGGGGAAGCATGCTTCAGGAAGCCATGTGTCTCTTGTTCAGAGGTTTCTTTCTTCCCCACAATGCCCCAGGTGAATGAGGCGGAGGAGGAGCGTCTGCGGAGTGAACGGGAGCACCAGCGAGTCACCCAGCTGTGTCAGGACGCCGAGGCTCGCGTCCAAAACCTGCAGAAGGCGCTGAAGAAGGTCATCGTCAAGTCCAAGCCCTACTTTGAACTCAAAGTGCAGTTCAACCATATTCTGGAGGTGCGTAGCAGCAGAGGCCCAGTGGAACATGACATGGTTTTATCATGTGAATTGTATTGTTTTAAACTCTGCACCCTTTATCCTTATGGTAAAGCCTTATTCGCCAGTGAGGAAGCCTCTAGTCATCAAGGTCTTCCTATGGGGATTTCCTTGGTGGCTACTAGGAATTATATTTCATATTTCTCCGCAAAATCTACATTTTCGTTGTAGTTCATGTTCATGTTAACTAGTGAATCTACGTTCACGGCCAGTGGCGCTTCTTTAATTGATTGAGTGGAGGCTTGCAAGTATTCGCGAGCACTTGCTAAGCTTGGCATTCCCGCCTGGTACAAATCTAGTGTTCAAATCTAATGAGAGATCTAACCTAATCAAAAAATGTACCACAATGGGATGTTAAAAAGAAAATTGTAGTCAGCACCAGTGCTCTGCCTATACCACAATGGAAGCAGCTTTTTATTCAAATAGCATTTATCAGGCAATCACAGATGTTGGATCAGGTTATTGCATTAAAACCACAACAAAAAATGCATTGGAAATCTTTTTTTAATTTTAGCAACAAAATTAGAAGGCTTAAAACAACTACAAGAATGCTATCAGTGTCTCAACATCGCGCATCAGTTTTAGCATATAGGCATATTGATTTTCTCAAAATGTTGCCAAACCTTACAAAACAGATGAGTTTGCCATGTTGCTTGTTGCAAGCTAGAAGCTTATTAGAAGCTGTAATGTGTTTTACAAGACAATGAAATGATCATATTCAAACAAACAACTCATTGTAGTGCTTTGGGGCACTCAGCTGTAGATGATGATTTGACACAGCAGCATCATTAAACTTGACTTTAGATTTAAAGTATGCACATTTTGTGTTTTGTCACAATACACAATACGGTGGGTGGGGGGGGAGAGTCCCTATGTGGCTACCACAGTAAAGCTTTTTGATTGATTGATTGAACTGATCATTTAATGCCATAACACAATAAGGTCACTTCTGTTCATTAAGGTTGTTATCGTTAACGAAAACTAATTAACTAAACATTTTTGTTAACTGAAATAAAAATTAAAATGAGGCTTTACAAAAAGAAAACTAACTGAAACTGTATTGTGTGTTTACAAAACAACCTAAAATAAACAAAAAATATAGAGAATATGTCTTTAGTTTTAATCTCTGGCAATTTATTTCATACATAAGCCTTATTCTATAAACAGAGCGCACATAGACTTCGTCTCTCCTCCTGCCTATTATTAGCCTAGAAATCTAGACGCCCCTAGCGGCAGCAAATGTATTTTGCAGCAAGGTGGGTCTAGCACTGCTCCGTCGGCTTTTTGTGCTGGAAACACAAAATCGGTCAGACCAATCACAGCGTGAGAGGCGGAGTCGGAAGCCACGCTACCATGACGATAGAGTTGCGACGGTTCCGTGTTAGAGGTAAACAATGGCTGCTGCTGCTGGCGAACGGTTGTCTTTCCACTCGGCTTTGGCCGCGACTCTTCAAGACTTGAAGTTAACATTTTCTTTGAGAAAAGAACAAAGAACGGCACTGAAGTCTTTCCTCGAAATTACGTAGTCAGAGCCGTCGCTCTGACTACGTCACCTTCTTCGTTGCTCTGATTGGTTGTAGCGCTATCCTATTGCGTTTATCCCGCCCACACTGCTAATGGAGCAGTGCCAGACCTGACATCCTTCTGATGTGGGTCTGGCTTGCCAGGCTAACCCTTTCCATTCCCATTAGTGAGAACTATTTGGTTTCTGTAATTGGTGTAGGAGGCGTCACCTGCCAGATGTTGCCACAGCTACCCATCCCCTCCCATTAGGGTTATTTTAGTGCATTCATAGATTTTCCAATCTATAACTAGAGGAGGTTTAATGTCCATATCTTATGATCTTTGTCCTTATCTTATGTTTCCAAAAATATAGGAAAATCCATAAATGCACTATAAGCCTAATATGGGGATGGATATGATCAAAATAGGGGGACAAAACATTAACTGTGACATGAGTCTGCGGTGGAAACAAATACTCTAGATGAGGTTTCATGTGAGACTTGTTTTTAAGTTATAATTATAAATAGGCTATAATTACTTTTTGAATGTGTGGCAAATGTCCAACATAAGGTGTAGCTTACTTATCGAGATAGCATAAGCTGTGTCAAGACAAAATGATAACTGTCAAACTGCCAACCATGTCACTGACTGTTTAAAATGATCATTGTTGATATTGTCAACAAGTGACATGGACAGGTTCAACACTGAACAACTACACCACGAAAGCCAAGTTCATAAATCGTATATCGTTTTTCATGACTCAGTTAACTAAAGCTAGCCTGCTAACATTTCTTAGCTTAGAAGGTGAATTCTGTCATTTATTGATGCAGTCAAATGATAGTCTTCATGACGGTGATATTAGGATGACACTACAAACAAACATTAGCTATGTTACATTAATATGCAAAAGAAAGACAAACCAACACATTCACCTCTGGAAAAGCAGTTTATACGTTGATTACGATGATGTCATCGCTAATGTGACCACAGTAGCTGATGGGAACCAAGCGGTTTATTGCCCGCTTAAAAAAATAAAATTGTTTGCATTTAGTTTGTTGATTGAAACCGTACTGAAACGCAACACCACCACCACACCGTATTGTACCGAGCGGTGCGTTTTGTGAACCATCTCTACCCTAATGTGTGTGTGTGTATATATATATATATATATATATATATATATATATACACACACACACATTGTGCAAGAGAATTGCTTTTGTGCATGCTCTTGCACAGAAGCAAATTACACATGCACATAAATTACATTCATGTACACGCACACCATGCACATAAACCTCTCACACGAACCCCACCACGTACCCGGGAACACACAACGGCCATTTATAGACACAATGCCTATAAATTATTTGTAGGCAAGTAACGACCTAAATAAATGTGTGTGGGTGTTGGTGACCCGCATGGGATCGTCTTTTACTTACTTATGGATTTTGGGGCTCGGTGCTCATTCCCTCTCGTTTCTCCACCAATAGGACGCTTGGAAGCAGCTCCTGGCTGTAGCAAACTGTTTTAACTAAAAATAAGAATTATTTAATTATATCATAATTACTGGTATTGGAAGATGAATCATGTCATGGCCAGATCGTGTTCGGACCCCAAAGCGGAGACAGGGACGAGCGTGTCGGTAAAAATATCTATTTTAACAACAACAACAAAAGACGAGGCCAGCGGTGAAGGCAGGAGGTCTTCGGCAAACACCACAACCGGGCTGGCAGAGCAGCGAAACTCACGGCGACTATGAGAAACAAGCACATGAAAAAACACGGCCAATACTTTCCTAGGAAACACTGTAAATACTCACTCATACTCACATATGTGGTCATATTTTTGCTTGTATGTATGGTTTGCAAAAATGGGAACTGCTTCCTTGTGGATGAGAGAAGCAAAGTGTGTGCACGTTGTACACACGCTACATTATGGCCAAGCATGCGCCCTTAAAATAGCATCTGAATAAGCGCCACTGACTTTAGACTAAGTTTTTCCTGGTCTGTGGCGCAATTGTTTTCTGAAACTGAAAAATAGCACCAGGGAACGTTTGCGACGGGACACGGAAATGGTTTTATCTGCCAACCACTTCCATAACATGCCTCAACAAGACAGAAGAGCTTGAGAGAGAGCACCAATAGTTCAGGGTCCTGGCATAGGAGTGGATGTCATGTAATTATGATGTATTCCACAACTTCAAATGCAGTGCTATAGATCTGTTAAGAAAAACTGAAAAAGCAATGTGCTTTTGGTATCTTCTTTAGCAAATTAACATAACGCTGTATATTAAAGCAACATGTGTGTACAAAAGTCTTCTATTTGCACATTAGAAAGAGGCTTGATCATTTAAAATGGTATTTATTGTTTATCAGACACTGGCTGTTAGAACTTGAATCAAATCGAAGCAAATGAAAACATGAATCATGATACTGTACCAAATTGTTCTACTCTTAAACAAATTATTACGGTTTATTACAGTTGCAGAGTAATGATTGTGTTTAATTTGAATGTCTTGTCTGTTTCATGTTTACCAATCTCAGTTTTGACAGTGGCATTTATTTTGGCATTGCTAGCTGTGCATCCTATTTGTTGAGTTGAAAAGGAAGGTATTTGTGGCCATATATGTTTGCAAATCACAGTAGTTTTGCATCTTAGAGAAAACAATTTTTTTAGCAATCTTATCCGATGTGCTCTTATCTTTTGAAAAGTAGCGATTCTATGTGTGTGTGTGTGTGTGTGTGTGTGTGTGTGTGTGTGTGTGTGTGTGTGCGCGTGTGCGTGTGTGTCTGTGTGCTCCTAAAAGGGAAATGTCTTTTTCTGTCTGCTGTTCATGTGGCCTCCATTGAAAAAGTGTTTTCTTTCCATAAAAAACCTACACAAAACAGCCATGATCTGCCAATGATGTTAATAGTGATATTTTTGATTTCATAATTTACAACACACATATAATGCATTAATAATGCACAGCAATAACAAGGCTCTTGCCAGATTGAGGTTTAACAGTGTCAGGGAATCATTGCAAAAAAAAAAAAAAAGATCTTGTGTATGTTCTTGTTAGTCCGCAATGGCACCTGGGTTTGTGTGTGTGGATGTGTATATATGCGTGTGTGTGTGTTAGTGTGTGTGTGTGTGTCTGCGTATGTATTTGGGTGTTGCTAAGGAGTGTGCGGATATGCACGTACATATGTTTGATTGTTTTATGAGAACCGGTTGACTGACTGATCGCTGTGTGTGTGTGTGTGTGTGTGTGTGTGTGTGTGTGTCTGTGTGTGTGTCTGTGTGTGTGTGTGTGGTGGGGTGTGACTACCAGTGAGTCAGACACACGCTATGTTCTTCCTCAAGGTGAATGAGTCACAGCCCTTCCCTCCCTGGAGACAACATTTTTCCAACAAAGATTATCTTCTTCTTCTTCTTCTTCTTCTTCTTCTTCTTCTTCTTCTTCTTCTTCTTCTTCTTCTTCTTCTTCTTCTTCTTCATCAAATCCTGTCTTTTGCAAGGTCACATTGTGCACCTTCAAAATGCAATGCACGTGCATTGCATTTTGAACGTGCATGTATTGATGTTTATCACAAAAGCATTGCGTGGCTTCCCGTTTCTGCAGCTCTATCTGCTGCTGTCTTCTCTTCTTTCTCATCTTTGTGTCAAGCTTAACCATTCAGATTTCAAATTTAATCTAACCCTATTTTTTACAAGTAAGATAGGATTTTGAAAGCTAACAAAATATTCCACCAATTATGAGGAATGAGTCATACTGGTTATAGAAAACTATATGCTGCTTCTTTTGCTTAAATCAATCCCATAGAACTGTGCGTTTTGCAAGGTATTTCTTTGGTCAAATATAGTGGCAAATAACTTACATAACAACAAATAACATTGTATTATGTTTTTTTTTGTCATTGTGTTGTATGTATAGCCAATTGTGACCAAGCCTTCAGAGTGGGAGCTTTACAGTGTCTGTGTGCTATGTGCTATTGTGCTTGAATGTGACCATCCATTTGAGACAGGACATGTAGCTCAACACATGGAGTTATCGTTGCCTCCGTGGCTAAACAAGCGTCTAAACAAGCGGCTAAACAAGTGACTTGTTGAGAGCACGACAATGCAGCGCTGAGTCACACAGGAAGCACGCAGTACAAAGAGCAGTGTGCACCAGTGATTCGCTGTTTGCTGTTTTTTCGGATGGCCTTGTTTGGTAATGGGAGGTTAGAATGATCGATGGGTCACTGGCCTCTGTGCCTCTAATAGGCTGTCGGGAAGAGAGAGAGAGAGAGAGAGTGAGAGAGAGAGAGAGAGAGAGAGAGAGAGAGAGAGAGAGAGAGAGAGAGAGAGA
>JAOPJI010000135.1:10370623-10380623 GCA_027122695.1 Merluccius productus
ACACACTATGTAAAGCGCTTTGGGTGTCTTGAAAAGCGCTATATAAATGCAATTAATTATTATTATTATTATTATTAAAATTGCACTTTAGTTAGGCTATTGTTTAGAGCAGGGTACTTAGCCTATTTTGTAGAAATATTGACCAAACGATGGCTCTATAGAGAGGAGTGCTGCTGCCTGACCGTCTCCTGGGCAGGTAGACACCTGGGCAGGTAGACACCGCTAGACACACGGGAAACACTTTCAAACTAGATAAAGCGCTATTGAAAGTATTTGAATACACCACCACAGCGCTATGCTGGTATAAATGTCATTTTCTGTTTTGATGTCGGGACGTCCCTGGCAGGCGGACATTATTGTAAAGCGTATTGAACCCGGGGTAACTCCGCCCCCCCCCGGGCCAGCTACTAAACGTTGGTGAACAAACCTATTTTTGTCTCAACAACAATATGCAACAGCGATGGCTTTATTTCTTGATAGCCGTTCGTCCGTTCTGGGCTACTGTAGAAACATGGCGGTGCAACATGGCCTCCGAAAGGTGACCCGCTCCCCATGTAGATATAAAGGGCTCATTCTAAGCGAATGAAAACACAACAATTATTATTTTCAGGTAATTTTACACTAATAAAAACATACTTATGAATATCATATATACAATTTCTGCCAAGTCTGTTCCACTAGATGCCACGAAATTCTACACTGGACCTTTAATGTGAGTGATGAATTAGTGAGTCAATCGATTTGTCGATTGCTTCACAGGCTTCATAACTGCAAATATTTTGTTGCTGTTCTCTGTTTCAAATTATGAAATACTTTTTTTTTTTTTTCTTGGCTGCTAGTCCAACAAACCAAGCACATTTGAGCCGTCACTTGTTGTGCTAACTAGTCATGGACATTAGCATTTATTTATAACATATGCATGGATCATCATATCGTATGACGCTTACCTCATCCTCGTCCATCGTGCATACAGAAAGAGTCAAGTAGTCCTAGGAAGAAAGCCAGAAGCCATACAGTTGGGTATAATTATGATGAAGAGGCAAGATGAGGACAGGTAGAACTACCACTCCCCTGTCATTCCAGGTGTGCCTTTTTACAACTTGTTTGCATTTGGCATCAACTCATTACGGGATGTGAGAGTCGCCGGCACCCAAGAACGCTATGATTACCCATTCCTTTAATGACGGTTTCTGATCCATACTTGACCAAGCAACTTGAGGTGCAACAACAATGGTGATTGAAGGGCGGTAGTAATGACTGAGAGCGGCATCCTTGAGTCAACACCAGCTTCCTGGCAACAAGTCTCCACTCCACTGCCTCAGCCCCGGCCGACACAGGCCCCTACACGCTGTCAAGGGGAGCTGAGGTGTGCTGCAACCACACTTATGAATAACGAGTCCATCATTTAGAGGTTAATGTTCACATTTTGAATTTAGCAATATTACACGAGAGGGTGATGCAACGTAACTCGCCACAAGCGCCTCGGTCCTGACCGCATCACTGTCGTGCCAATAATGACGGTAAAGCACACCCTCGAGTGTGATATTGTGATATTATAAAACGGTTACCAACAAAATAAAATATACAATCAAAATGTATTCATATTGTGGGGCAATTCGCTCTCAAAATAAAAAACCTTTCTAGTGTTATCTCTGTTTCCCTGGAAATACATGGGGTCTAATACCTGGAAAACAATCAGACACACCTGTAGACTCCTATGTAATGAAACCTACTCCAGCAAGTAGGCCGACCCTTAGTAACAAAGTCAAAGTCAACTTTAATGTAAATTCTTCACATGTACCAGACATACAAAGCATCGAGAGAACGTTTCTCATTCACCCACGGTGAAACAGATAAAGTGCATAGGCACAACATATAAGACATTTATAATACTAAATAAACAATAAAATATAAAATATACAATACTATATGAAATATACAATACTAACGACCGAGCAACAGATAAGCTTCCTAGTCCCTGTTGAGTCAGCCAGCCTGTTTTGCTCTCGCTCTACTCCTATAGTGGGTTACAATGTTGCCATGGAAATATGTATAGTTTGAATCCATGGCGGATGTGGAGTGTGTGTTGTTGATAGCTGGTTAACAGCCTCACCTGCCTGAGTCAGACTGATTAGACTCTGGGGCTGGGTGGGGCTGCACACCAGTGGTGCATGAATAATCATGGCACCCAGGATAAACCAGCTCTCAACACACACACGAGAGAGAGAGAGAGAGAGAGAGAGAGACTGTCATGGCAGTTACATCTGCTTGGCAAATACCATCTTGCCATCTCCAATAAACAAATTCTACAACATCTACCTGTGTCCTGTGTCGGAGGGCCCCAGCAAAAGCCACTAAGGTGGCGTGTGGCAGGAGTAGCTGCCACAGCGGAGTAATATTTATAGTGATGAGGCAGCACGGCTAGGTGTGCCATCATGCTGATTTGAGCAGGGTCTGATTTGACCAATCAAATTGCTTGGTCGGAACTACCCGTTGTCTAACTTCGAACGAGACCCGTCAAATTACTAATTAAACTAAAAAAAATGGTTAAATAAAAATTATTTAAGACTTTACCATGCTGCATGTTGTAAATGTTTAACCCCCCCCCCCCCTCCGGGACACTATGATTAATAAATAAATACATGAATGCAGATACCCCCCCCCCAATGCTTCAGGCGCATCACTGGACCATGACCTACAGTTGGAAGACGGCTGCTTCAGAAGAATAAAGAGCTAGTGTTTATAAGCTGCCTCATTGTTAACACTCTCACACATGCGATCGTCTGTCTGTCTACCATCTTATTTATATAGTTATATATTCTTTGTATATATTTCAGTATTGTATGCATTCCTATGCTTCCAGTTTCCTTCTATAAATTGCTCCTATACTTTAAAATGTATATTTTTAAAATTCCTTTAAATTCGGTTTCCTGTTGCCAATTTAATGCTGCTTTGGTCTATAAAGCGTTTTTTAATTCGACCATCAAATGATTGTTTGATGACTCATCATGCCACCATGAACCCCCATTATCATGAAGAGCAGCACTAAAGGCAGTAGATATTGTGCAAAAGTAAGGACTCAAAATAATGAAAGCAGCCATTACTTTTAAGGGGCAATGCAGTCTGTGAATGAAAGAAGTCATTCAAGGTCACATGCTCTGGAATGTTCATGTGAAGACAATAAAAACCAGAAAGCATTGCACTATAAAAATTTAAAAAAACAGCCAAACACATGCACACACACATTCCCATGCACGCACATCAACATGCATACCCCGCAAACACGCACACACACATATGCAAATGCACACACATTCACATGCACATGCACATGGACGCACACATACACATGCATGTACACCTAAGCACACACCCATGCATACACACATGGGTGTGCCACAAACACACAAACATTCAGACAGTAAACTTGTTCTGTTCAAGAAACCGAGTGTGACTGGTCCTGCAGGTTTTTAGCATGGCTGCTGTCTGGCGGCGTTTGTTTTTCTTACGTTCATTCAGCCAGGTTAGAACCTGACATGGACCTGCAGTACTGCTTTAATGTTGTAATGACCTCATTACACCATAACTTTGCAGCCCATGCGTGCATGTGTGTACTTATTTTTTTTTAATCACATCTGTGGATCAAACTTACATTCTTCCTGTCTTCCTTCAAAGGGTCAAAGCTAATAAACGAGTCAAACATCATATACAGTACATCAAAGAGTCAGCGTAATAATATTTAATACATGTAGAACATCGTATACTTCAAAGAGTCAATGTTAATACATTAAATACGATTATTTCTATACTAGTACTATATCGATGTCTGTAAAATTGTATTCAATATGAGTACTCTATTCATTGTATTCCCTATTAAAACAAATAATTGTATACAGCACCGCTAATTAGTTTAATTAAATAGATATGTTTTGAACTTGCCCTTTTTTTTTATAAACAACATTATTTCTAATACATGTTGTTTGTTTAAAATACAAATATTCATGCACATTTTGGGGTAAACTTGATCACCAAACGGGAAAATAAAGTTACCAAAAGCCAAACAAATTCTACCAATTATTTTGAGTGATTTCTAAGCCAATTATATAATGTACACGTACACACAAAATGTACTGGAATATTTACAAGGAAATACTAAGGCAACATATTTCGTAGACCTCTGAGGCACAATTTGCAGCTGACAGAAATCTGAATGATGTGGTGTTTTTAAATGAATGCTGACTTAACAATGCAGGGTTTTTTACCAACCCTAAAGGTGGTGAAATGTACAGCCTAGAAATATTCGTCTTTAGTTTTTTATGGCACTGAATATTCCTGTCTATTTTGAGCCTGTCACAGTTATAATGAAATTAAATATTCACCCTGTTCAAATAGATATTTTGCTACCCACTTAATTATAAATCATTCAAATCAATCAAATCGAAATTATTACAATTCATAGTATACATTTTTAGAATATAATATATAAAAACGAATAATACTTCTAACACTGCTGCTACTACTACTACTACTACTACTACTACTACTAATAATAATAATAATAATATTAATACAATCAGAATCATGCTCATAATCATCTTAAATTAATAAATATGTGCTAAATATGTATCCACAATATGCTGAATGTTTTATCTCTTTAAAATTAAAAAAAGGTTTTTACAAAACTTAATCTTAAACTTTATTGTGTGTGGAAACAGAACTAAACAAATAATACAGTAAAATATAGTATTACAATATTTTTTTATTTTAAAATAATCAGGAGAATGTTATACTTAACTCTATTTTAACCTCTCATAAATCAATCAACAACTTGGTTTAAACCAATTTATTTAATCATGTCACCTGTCTAAAAACGAGTACATTGCCGTGAACTGATAGTGAGACAGCTGGCGCCTAGATGTCTCCCCTTAGCACACACTCAAAACATTACCATTCATTTCATACTCTGACATTTCAAATGATTTATTAACATGTGATTGGTATACATACATTCTATATCAAAGACAAGGAGGAATGGGATTTGATCCTTAAGGTTTTGATTGGATTATTGAAAAGTGATTAAACACGGCTAACCTGTGTTTAAGCCTGTTGCAGGCTATCGGGTTGTTATGATATTATTAGATGTTAAGCCTGCCGGTGTGTAAATTAGCATCATCAAAATATCAGCGGCAATGAAGGTTGTGGCGATGGTGATTATATGTAATGCAAAATATTAATTAAATAGAATTTACTTTTGTTTGCATACTTTCTTGAATAGGCAAGTAACTGTGAGTATGAAATGATCTAAGAAAGTAAGCTTGTGATTAATGGGCCATAAACTTGCCCCCCAAAAATCGAATTAATTAATTTCAAATGTTCAACCATACTTCTCGCTATGTTTAAATAGCTGTAAAGAAAGTTGTGGTGATTATATGTTATGTAAAGTTCCAGAATGTCCTTTATTCTCAGCTACCCTCCCTGCTTAACCTGCACTATGAGTGGTGAGAGGCAGGACACTGCAGGCTGCACAGGGCTTTGTGGTGGACCCGTTGTGTCTTCCAAGGTCCTTTTGTTGCTTCGTCCTTCAGGCACTTTAGTAGTGAGCTATAGCCCACGCCTGCTCAGATGAGAGGAAATGATCCTCTTTGAAAACTAGTATTTGAAAACTAAATATGTATGGAAGTGCATGCTGTTCGGCTCGTCATATTTGTTGGGGAGTGTGAAACTATAAGCCAAATTTTGCTTTTGTGAAGGCATCAAAGTCATCTTCATCTCTTCGAGTTCTATCTAAAACCATATATAAAGCCACGGTTACCAGCTGTCAGCAAACTGTAAAAGGTGTAAGCGTAAGCATAATAATGCGTAATGTGTAAGCCCAGGTAGTTATGATAAGTATAAAGGCTAAAATAGAATTGTATTTTAATAGAAGCCCCACATCTCCATATCTATTTCAAATAGACACTAAATTCATGTGCACTTTTGGTGATATAAATTTATCAAATTTCAGTTGTCCTCAAAGTTACGTGATACACAATATCAATAATGCTGTTATGGATAGTGATATCATAATAGAAACGTGTTACCATGATGTCCCATCATTCAAAACTTTCATCCTTCCCTTATTTTCTTTTTTCCTTGCTTTTGTACAAAAAAATAATCCTCTCCTTTGAAACCCTACGCCACATTCTCACCCTCTAATAAGAACATCAAGTTCGGTACACAGCATGACAATAAGCAACACATCAAGTTATCAAGTTAAAAGTGCATAAAGATGAAACAAACAGAGAAAAGACTGCATGCGTCAACATGAGCCTAATGAATACAATAGCAAATCGGGAAAGTATTAACGCACACACGATAACACACACACACACATGCACACACACACACACACACACACACAGACGCATATACACACATGCACACACTACATGCACCACCCTTGCCATGCTGTTCAGAGAGGTGTCTCTCACTCTCTCAGTCTCCAAATTAAGTTGTGTTCTAGGGTCGGTTATCGCCTTAATCATTTTGAAAAACACAATCATTCAAATGTTTGCCATGGAAGAGTAATAATTATAGCAAAAATCAATCTTTGCTTTCAATAAATGCACTGTAATGAGGAGATCACACCTTATAATGAATAGATAATTATATTTTTGTTATCATTATTTGAAAGCCGCCCTGTTGTTGTCGTCTGTGCTGTTTCTTGGGTTCGGCCATCTATTCTCAAAGCATGCACAAATACAAACACGCGCGCACACACACACATGCACACACACACACGCACACACACATGCACACACTCACACACACCTGCACAAACTCTGATATGCGCGCACACACACACATACATAAATTCATACATACATACATACATACATACACACATATACATTCATACATACATACATACACACATATACATTCATACATACATACATACATACATACATACATACATACATACATACATACATACACATGCACGCACAAGCTATGACACCCAATCATGTACAATCTGCTGCCAAACAGACGGTGCTAGACAGAGTGGCTGCACTTTAAGTGTCTGCTGGCACCACAGCTAATGATACCTGGTCTGCTCCAGGTGACTGGGGTTGACTTACTGCACTTGGCTCACACACATACACATGGACCTACACAAACACACTCACACACGCTCAAGCATACACACACACACACAAACACACACACACACACACACACACACAAAAACACACACACACACACACACACACACACACACACTGCTTGCATGGCAGGAGCATATGGGCATAGCGGCGGCCTAGTTGCTGGTTTAATCCACGGCTGCCTTGACACAAGATGGCCTCCCTTGATCAAGCTGTAGTTGTATTATATATATATATATATATATATATATATATATAGCCAATAGGCATTATTATTTGGTATACTCTAAGGTGATTATTTTTCACATCACTACTCACACTACTACAACTAACTACATGGGAAATTGTCTTAAAATCTTCTCTTTTCATTTTTGTGTCACACACACCAACTCTGTATGCCAAAACTCAAAATAAAGACACAGCATAATAGAACAAGTCTATCTTATGTCTATGGTCAGCATTTCGCATCTGTTGGGTGTGGGCCATCCTAATTATTAGTTGTGTCATGACATCAAAAACTCAACGATGGAAACATAAAGGATTCCATCATTCAAATATAAGAAAAACTACGTATCCACCGCTTGTATCAAAAACGCTTGTATCAAAAACAATATTGTCCATATATTATACCTGTCAAATCTATTAATCTATTACAGAAAACATTTCCGCTCTTCCCCGGTGCTTGGTTATGGCTTTCGCTCCTGCTAATGCTCGCTCCTGTTCATGCTCGCTCATGCACAACAACCACAACAAGTACACTACTACTAACCGTGCTGCTTAGTGTGGCGTATACAATGTTAAATTTGTGTATATATTGTATCGATAAAATACACATAGAAATTAATCAAACCACATGGTTGCAAATATCATTTTAATATGATACATTGAGCAACATTTTGAATGGGAGTCTATGGCTCCTGGGATCTTCCTGGTGATTATCACCAGTCTCCACTGTGCACAACGGCTTCAAACTTGGAGCCGAAGCCTGGCCCCCTGCCTGCAGCAGAAACGGAAACACAACAGCCAAACAAGGCAGGAAAGGGTGGGGTCATACACACACACACACACACACACACACACTGACATCCCCAGACAGGTCTGATTTGAACTGGGCAACAGCCCAGTACGGTTTGGTACCTGGCCAGGGGGAACACATCAGTAACCATCGTTAGTCTCAAGAAAGTTTCCACTAGTAAGCAACAGACTACTATCTAAATCATTCTCACAGATTCAAAGAACGAAATCAATAACATTTAAAACGATTTTCCATCCACTCCACCAAATAGGCCAGCGGGCCATTTGCTTTATCTTGAAATATAGATCAACCTAATGTGGAAAAATGTATTGTTTTGGGTTAATTTTTTCCAGCAAACCCACCATTTAATATCGCATCATCCTCAAAATAAAATGACATTCCATGTTAAATTATTCCAGGGCAACAAAATAGCGTTCAAAATATCTTTCGACCGTGTCGAACTATGTCCATTTCACCTTGGGTCACTGCCACTCATTGCTTTATATGTGAAGCTAGGTCACAAATGGGCCTCTCAGAAAAGCAACAGGTGTCTAATCTAGCGACAGATGTGTCTGAAATCAAATAACGGCTGTAGGAATAATGAATTTGTATTTTGGCTGTTAACATAACAGCAATATACTTGACAGCAATACTAATACTGAAACACAACAACACGCATTCTAACAAAGGGATTGTTGTTAACAAAGTTAATAAAATAGATGGATGAATAGATTTGGCTCGCCCATTCCTTTCTAGTTAAGTTGCTAACAGTTAGCATTAGCTTTAACACTGGCACAGGGGTACCAGAGAGGCAGAGCAAAACATCATCAGAGTAATTCATTATTCATGAATAATTGAGATGTGTAGCGGTCTGGCAGCTGGCGTTAACAGTCATTTATATTTTTCAAAGGCTCAAACTAAAATCATTTCTCGTACTAGTTGGTGGCATGCAGCAGCTGTGGACGCAGTCGACGTTCATCCAAGTCCTGGTTTTTATCGCATTAAGACACAACCAATTCACACAGTGATAGTCACACACACCTGTTGCCATGTAATGTACCCTGTACTTATTAGGGCACACACCTGCATAAATGATGTTATTCTACCGCCTGGTCCTGTTCGCCTTGGGTTAAACTGCTCCTACTGTTCGTAAATCGCATTAAAACAGCTCCTACGAATGACTTGCTGTTGCTAATTGCGGCTACTTTCACCTGCAAAACAGATTCAGGTTTTTCAATAATGCTATGATGCGTAAATACACATGAGGAGATATTTACCGCTGCGTATGCCAATACTGGGATTAAAAGAGCATCTGTTGACTCTTTTGCACTGATCAGCTTTTCGGTGTTGTTTCGGTGTTGTAGTACTGTAGAGTTTGCTTTAAAAAAAAAGAATAATTGTAAAGGTTTGAAAGGCCGTAAATCTAAATAAACAAACCAACCTGATGATTATGCCTATGATTCAATAGTGCAAGTTGCGGTTGCACAAATTCTCTGACCTAAAAAATGGGGTCACATGCCCCAAAAAGTTGAGAACCAACCACTGTAGTACTGTGTCTAGTGCTGTTGTGGGAGAAATGTACACTTACGTTTAATGATAATACGTAACTTTTATCTTTTTTCCACAACACTGTGCGCTTTAATACAACAATGGTCCTCTGCTTGTAGCAGCAACACGAGGACACATCCGCCTTAAAACTGTCTGTTGGATTTGCATTTGGATGAAAACAACCTTGAGATGATATTGAGTATTTTCAGATGCTTAGCTCTACCACAGCCACGGGGCACAAAGACAAATAACAAGAAGAGCTCTTTAAAAATTCTTCAAATGTTAGATTTCG
>JAOPJI010000135.1:10391481-10403557 GCA_027122695.1 Merluccius productus
ATGGGGAGCCCCAATAGGGCAATGTGGAAGTCTTTTGGGGTGACCTATGCCAAGCCATGGATAGAACATCCTGTGGACACCAGCGCCTCTACTTCATGGCTGATGTGCCACACTAGGACTGTACGGGATAACGTACAGTGAGCCGGTAGTTATTGCAAA
Organism: Merluccius productus; assembly: GCA_027122695.1. Lineage (NCBI taxonomy): Eukaryota > Metazoa > Chordata > Actinopteri > Gadiformes > Merlucciidae > Merluccius > Merluccius productus. The sequence goes on from JAOPJI010000135.1 coordinate 10,391,641, forward strand.
ATACACGCAGACAGGGTGATGCATCACCCTGAAGGGGTTATGTTCATTCTGATCATTATCCCGCTTATTACACAGCTACTTACTAAAATCAATAATTTGACACAAAAACAACAACTCATTTTATATGATTTTATTGCTTCCGCTTAAAAAATAGTCTGTCAGATTCTACAGTTGGTTATGCATAGCAGCGGTCTGCTATTCAAAAATAACAGACCGTAGAATGCAATAATTGACCAATCAGAATTGAGTATTCAACAAAGCCGTGTAATAAACCTACTTAAAGTAGTTCAGGCACAATCTCTGTTATCGTTGGTGGGAATGTTATATCCGCCCATGGGACTGCAATCACAAAACATGTCTATTTTGTCTGACATTACTCAGCTTTAATTGCATGTTGTCTGTACATCTCCTTGCATCACATTTTCATTGTGAAAGCATGATGAAAAAGGTTTGTCACAAAGGGGTATTTTTAGGCTTTAATTTCAAGTCCTAATGCAAGAGACAGCGATCAACACACACATTTACAGTGTAAGGTTATAACTAGGTATGTCAAGTAACACAGAAAAATACATTTTTAATAATTTTAATAATGAGTAATTTGCTCACAATGGTCCCATCACATTGCAAATTACTAAGTCTAAGTCTACATAGAAAGGCATTGTGTTTTTGATGAAATACTCAAATGAAATACTTAGCACTTAGACCCTGAGTGATGTCAGTTATTCATTCTTCTTTCTTTTCTTTCTTTGTAGGAAATACTGAAACAATTTGTATGCAAACCTCATCAGCATTGTCATTAAAGAAAACATGGAAATGTACTGGCTGGATGCAACCAGTCTTGGTAGGATGTCTGAGAATCATTCCTCCCCTTCTCTAAATAACTTATTTAATCATGCTGACACCATCTAATGGAAATGCTGTTAACATTTGTCAGCGACTGTGATTTAGGAAAACAACAAATCAAACGTGTGTGTGTGTGTGTGTGTGTGTGTGTGTGTTTGTGTGTGTTTCTATTCCATTGATGATCATTTGTGTGAAACAAAGCGAAGACAGGAATACCAAGTTAGTATATTGAATAGTAAAGCAAATAATCCGCAACTGATTGTCACCCCAATCACTGCCCCCCAACACACACACACATCCCACTTAAGTTATAACTGGGAAGGGACTGTTTTCATCTGTGGTGAAAACTAGATTGTTGAAGCTCTAGATGACAAAGTGAATAAACTGAGTGACTACTGTTTCTGGTCAAACAGCACCATGTTAATGTTAAGCTTTATTCTGCCGTACCGCAGATGGCTCCAACCACCAGTAGTACATAAAAAAAAAAACACATTATTGATATTGAGAATTAGACACAACACATTATTTAACATTTTAGCACATATGATTTTCTTCCTTTCCAATGAAGAAACAGCAAAACTACTCATTAGCCAGTCTCTACGCAGCAGAAATAGTACAAATGGGAAGCATTTGTATTATTTGTATTACAACGGATGTTAATAGATGTATGTATTACATCATTATAGCCTGGTAAGTATCACAGGAAATAATCAGAAATGTCCTTCAAGCTGCCTATCAAGTATGACTCTAATTGGCCACAGTCCTAAGAGGATTAGCAGGGATTTCCTGGGAGCGCACAGAGTTGATTTGTTTTACGTTATCAGAGGTCTATGGCTGTTTCCGTTTGCCGCGATCCTTGGCATCACGATCAATTTTTGTGCACCGGTACACTTACTCTTTGTTCGTCCTCTTCGGTCTATATCTTTTCGATAGTCTGTGGTCCAAATACACATGTGCGTGAAATGTCACATAGAAAATAACGTGATATACAGTACTTGTATCCAGCATTAGACCATTCACTTTCAATTGGGTATGAGTATGACTTGTGGGCAAGACCAACATCCAGGACTATTAGATAGGATGGAGACCAGACTGGTACTGTGATATAAAATGTGATTTTTGAAACAGAGTAGACAAAATGGGATCCATGGCTGCGTTCAGGATATGTGGTTCAAAAGTCACAAAAGTCACTTTTAACCGAGGTTACTCTCCCATTCCAGTTTCTTAGGCCTTTGGGAAACCGGAATATGATTGCGGTTGGCATTTGATATTTGTTCTCAAAACCAAGCGTTATTCGTTTCCAGCAAGTGATTCATTCAACTGCGTTCACAACGTTATTGTTATTGTTCCCTTCTTCTGCGGCCACAAATTTGATCTCGGCGTTGGCGGTCCTGGACACTGTGCTGCTGTCTCGGATCTTATGCTTGAAGAGGAAGGGGAATGTTTTCCTGAAGGACTTCTGAAAGCTGGCCCCCATGAAGCCGTAAATAATGGGGTTGACGGACGAGTTGGCGTAGGACATACAGTTGGCCCACGTCTTGATCTTGTAGGTGGCGTAGTTGGCCTGGTACTTGGGGTAGAAGGACTGAAAGAGAACAAAGAACTGGATGGGCCCCCAGCACACGGTGAACAGAAGGACGATCACCACCACCATCTTGGACACCTTGCTCCGTATGCTTATGGTTCTCTCCGACAGCAGGTTGACCTGGTGGAGATCAGAGAGAACGGGGGGGAAAAGCAGTTGGACAGAAGAAGAGAGAAGAAACAAACCAGAGGGTTAGGGCCTTGCAGAAGAGCTGTATCTATACCAAATCATTGTTCATCTTGGAGAATATATCTATTAGCTGCATCTACAACGTCAAGCTGCATATAGGATTCACGGTTTAGGTTTTTCCATACCTGGTAGTTGTTATCTACTGGCTCCACCGTGGGCTGCCCTACCCTCTTCACCATCAGCGTGTAGCAGAAGGAGATGGTGAGGACGGGGAGCAGGTAGGCGGCAATGAACTGGTAGAGGATGAAGGCCCTCTCGTGGGTCTTGGTGGGGAACCTGTCCACGCAGTACTGCCTGGGGCCATACCAGTAGCCATCCTCGAGATGTTGGTACAGGAAAATGGGAATGGACAGGATGAAGGAACCTGAGCCAGGAAGTGGGAAGAGAGTTTTAAGAGATGGAGCAGATTATTAAAACAAAATCTGAAGCGCCAATGTTTTATCATTAAATTGCCTGCTTTTATAAATGGGATTTCTGTCTATGATGATTATTATATACAGAGAAAACACCAGTAGCGACATTTACAGACAGCTTGTTCAAGGACAATTATAGTGGACAATAGGGTGGCAAGTCGACAAAGGGGATTGAACACCCGCACTCACCAGTGTTCAATCCCCTTTGTCAACTGCCCACCCTGCCCCCCTTCAAACACTACACACTGTCACACATGCATATCACTCCTCCCACTGTGTGAAGCAATATGAACACAAAGCATGGAGGAAAAACCCACCGATCCAAATGCAGACGCTGACGATCATGGCGACCCTGGGCGTGCGGTGGCGGAGCGACTTGAGCGGGTACACGGTGACGTAGCAGCGGTCGCCGCTCATGGCTGTCAGGGTGATGCACGTGGCCTGCACCGTCACCTGGGTGGGATCAGTACAGCTTTACCTAACGTGTGTCCGTCTGTGTTGACATTTCTTATCTGCGCCCCACCGCCCTGCACTCACTTTTTTTTTTTTTTTTTGATTGGACACAAATGAATACACATGAGCTCCTCTCAGTGTTGGATTGTTTATTAATAAATCAGGCAAAGGAGTCTGTGAGCTCATTCTGTCACAATTTACTGCTAATGTTGTTAGGTGCAAGAAATGAATTGAACATCTAATTCATTTGGAAACCAACATGTTTTGACCAAATGAATACATTCCCTCTTACTTCCTATTTTCTCATTTCCTCTCAGGCCTAACACATACATCAATAATATACATCTCTGCGCCCCCTCATAAACACCCAGCAACAGGCTACAACACTGTCCTCTTGTACACTTCCACTCAATCCACTCAAATCCTAAAGGATCAAATCACACCTAACATTTTCTTCCCGCAGTTACCTATTTCACGCGGAAAAATACGTCCTATTAACCTAAGATAGGCTCTGTATACCATTTCACGTTGACAAAATTGCTAAAATTGGTTAGTTGTTCCTCCTTCCTGTTCTTCCCTGTTTCGTTAACACAATGACGTGCCCAGCTGCCTACACTCATATTTAATAACAACACCCACAGCCCATCATTTGATTTACAAATTGTCAACTATCGCTCATTTACAGTCCATTCACCGCCATACTATCCAGTGTGTTCCCAGCCTGTTATTAAAGCTGCTAAATAGAGGAAGGAGAGGCAAAAGAAGCTGATTCATTAAGAAGAGGAAACACAAGCAGCCAATTGGCACTCAAGGGAAACAGGCTTTATCTCAGTTTACCTCTCAATGTGCCTTTGATTTTATTAATGAAATCTGCATATGAGGGCGTAAGAAGGGTATAAGAGTGCCAGGGCAGGTGGTTTGCGTCAATGACTGCACCACTAATTATCATATATATAAAAATACTATATATAACTAGCTGTATATATATATAGCCTCTTTGGTCTGTGTATAAATACACACATGTACAGTGTACACATGAATAAATTATACACATAATAATAAATAACAATGTTTTAGAGTTATTTTTAGCATAAACTGATAATTAATTTTGGCAAAGCAATCTAAAAAGGATTTTAAAGAGTCAGGATGGATAACAAGTACGAATAAAGCTTTTGTGTTTTGTCAACAGTAGGCCTAACTTAATTTATTTTGTTTTCTTAAGAACCTATGAAGAAAAACTCAAACCGCCTTCTTGAAAACGCAATTACATTTTTGGATTGAAAGCTAAAAAATCCACCACTCAACGACATACACACACACAACCACTCTTCACAAAGTGAATGCTATTTCATCCACTTTTAGGACCTCCACGTATCGGGCCACAGCAAGACGCTGCATGTGAGCTACGTGAGGATGAATGAGGATGACCAGGTCCCTGTTTATTTATAAGAGGCTTGGATCCATCTTTACCCGTCTCTCCCCTATCCGTCAATTTCACTGTCACCATGTTCTGAGGGCGACACTCTCTCAAGGACTTCAAAGCACCACAGAAGCATTAGAAACTATGATGTGATATGAAAGGAGAGTGAGACAAACATATTTGCGATATATATAGCGATATATATAGCGCTATATATAGCGATAAGGGTATTATATTCAGACCAGGGAGAATAGATCCACTAAGGACCCACAGCACTCATCAGTCACAAGTTCATACTCTGTTTAAAGTACTCTGTTCAAAGTAGCATTGCACCCACTGCAATTTATATGGTAATTAGATCACTTATGTTATGATAACCCCCTAACCCCTTAAGGAAAATGATTTATTCTTGGTTTAATGTAATATTGTGTGAGGAAAAAATGGTCAGCTCAGTTCTCTCCATATATATTATTATTATTTTTTAATATATATATTTTTGTAATATTGTGTGTGGAAAAAATGGTCAGCTCAGTTTACTCCGTATACATATATATTTTTTATTTTATTTTATTTATTTATACATTTTTATTATTATTTATTTTCCTTTTAAGTATGTGCCTTTTTGATTTTGATTTTGATCTATGTGTAGTGCTTTGTTGGAGAACTTAGCTTATATTTAACATGGAAGGCAGAAATAAAAGCTTCTGCAGCGTTCGGCTTTCCTCCTCCATTATGTTTGACTGCTCTCCTTCTCGCTACAGGAGGAGGTGCTTCATGGCTGACACCAGCAGGTATCCCCATTTGCAACAGAAGTGGAGCTCTTATCCAGAGAGAGAGACAGAGAGAGACAGAAAGAGACAGAGAGACACATAATGAAATTAAAGAGAGAATGTGCCTATGTTTAATGCCGCCTGACCCAAAAACATGGAGTTCTTACCATTAATACCCAAAAACCCTTATGTCTCCGCTCTTGCTTTCTTTCTCTTTCTCTACTGGTCTCTCTCTCTCTCTCTCGCTCTCGCTCTCGCTCTCAATCTCTTTTTTCAATGTTCCTGGGAACATTGCCCTACCATTACAAACCAGAGCACTTGGACTGCAGACCAGTTCTGATGTATAGAAAGAAGACAGTAAATGCTTAGAGTGATATTCAGCCATAGGAGTCTCATTGTTTCTTTTTACATATATAATTACGTATTACATGCTTGAGTTTGTACCTCATCTATGCAGATCCTCATATCCATCAACAGACCTTCTTGATGAAAGGTATATTTCAATTTTAAATTGGAGAGCGGTCGAGTGAGCGAGAGAGGGGGAGAGATAGAGAGAGAGAGAGAGAGAGAGAGAGAGAGAGAGAGAGAGAGAGAGAGAGGGGGAGAGATAGAGACAGAGAGAGAGAGAGAGAGAGAGGGGGAGAGATAGAGAAAGAGAGAGAGAGAGAGATGATGGATAGAAGGCCTGCCAGGGTACACTCTGTTGTGCATTAGACAAGTGTGCTTCTGTTGCACTAATCCAGTGTAGTTCTGTATATATTTAAATGAATTCGACTGGAGCCGGTACCAACCTGGGACTCACAAAGAGCATACAAACCCCAATGGATGGAATGGGATTCAGCCCATGATGGTATGTGGGCTGTAATACATTTTTGTAGTACATTTTTCTCATTCTGGGTTTTGAAAGTGCCTATGTAAGAGATAATTTTGGATCCATGTGATTGACAGTCAAGATGGATTCCCTGAACCAATCAGGGCATCTCTTCCCTCAGGGAATCCATCTTGACTGTCAATCACATGTGTGCACATGGCGTTATCATAGCTCCACCCATGTCTCCTCCACAGGTTTGTGAATGCAAGACTTTTCAATGGTGGAGAAACCAAGGGTTGTTTATTTTCTAAATCTTGCTCTCTTCTGCTCTTTTCTTCTCTCTCTCTCTCTTTACACTTCTCAAATCTTACAGCAGCTTTAAAGATGAGGAAATCAAAGTCACAATTTGCGTAGAATAAATAAAAATGTTTTGCTGTGCGTCAACAGGTTGACATTAAGGCGTTATTATTTTGATCAGAAGCAAATGCACCTTTACAGTCTACACTTTTGTTTGTTAAAATTTGATTTTAAGCAAAAGGTGATCAAAAAAATGTCAACTGTATGCAGAAGCACATGCAGGACACAGAGGGGCAAATGCTTCATTCAAGTCCTTGTGGACATGTATGGTTGTCGGGATAATGTTATTCTTTTGACATGTACAGTAGCAGTGCATTAGAGGTAACGGTCCATTTCCAGCACAAGAGAACGACAGACAGAATCACTAAGAAAGTCCAGATCTTTCTCTCTTCTGCAACAACGCCGTCGGCCTCTTCTGTTTGCCTCTATAATCAAATTGTCTAGTTTGGGCCTAATATGGTTAAGCCCTTTCCAAAAAACATCTAAAAATCTTGCCAAAAATAATTATCTCTGTCTCTCTCCTTCTTAGAAGTCAGAAATAATCAACTACGTATTTTTTCTATTCTCAATTTTATTCAAATTGTCAGCCTCTAACCATACTTAACACCTGTTTCCATACACAATGCTAGATTTATGCATTTGACATTTAATGGGGATGACATGTTTATATGAAATGAATAATTCAAGACCAACTTAAACTTCCTCAAGTTGGCTAATGTAATTTATACATGTCTGTACTGCAAAAACACTTGGAAGAAATCACCTAAAGAATTGCAAATCGCTAGAGTTTGCAGTTCTATGGCGTCATTGCCTGTCTTGTTATTAGTCTCATATCATTCTGTTCAAATCTAAATCAATAAGTGAACCGTTGCTCTCATGAAAATTCACTGATTCACTGAAAATAATGCAGAACAAAGCCAGACAAGAAGATGGAGGTTTTAAAGCGTGCATGTAAGAGGACCAACTGCCTTTCCCTCCTTGAGTGCACTCAAGGAGTGAAAGGCAGCAAATGAAGAATTTGAGACAGTGACACGAGCTGACACAGGACAAAAGGTAGCCAAATGATTGGTCTTTTTGAGTGCATAAAAGAAACAAAAAACCCTGTCTATTCAAAGGGCAAGATTTAGCCTGTCCGAAGCATACACATTTTAATAAAAATAAATGTAATTTTTTGTCAGTGTTCACAAAAGAAAACCTCCCCCGTTGAAGTGAAATTCTGCCCGTCTGCCGTTTCTCTTGTCTCGGTTCTAGACATACCTCAAAGGCTCATTACTTTTTTTCACATTCAAGTTCATTAAGTACAGCTGGCTGTTCTGTGTTTAAACAGGACTTGTCTCAGTGTGTGTTATCTGCTTCACAGATATCTCCCCTCCCCAATTCCCCTCCTTTGTTCTCCAATCTTCATTTTGAACCTCCTTCCTGTCCTATTTAACAGGTCTTCCAGGGTATTTAATCAGCAATTAACTCAATTCTTCTTGTCTTCGTTATAAGACACCTTTTTGACCACAGATGTTCTTGGATTTTTGCACTATTGTGGCTAATTAATAATTATTTGGTTCAAACAAAATGGGTAAACGTGTAAAAAATAATAATTAAAGTGAATATATAAGACTTGCAAATTTTGTAAAGGCAACAAACAATTTCCCTTGCAAATAATACTTTGAATGTGAATAGTGAACTTGCTAATTTTGTAAAGGCAACAAACAATTTCCCTTGTGAATAATACTTTGAATCTGAATAGTGGAATGTATTTTGCATTAGATTTAGTGTTTAAGTAGCAAGCGTCAGGTGGCAGGTTTAGCGGCAGGGTTGGCATAGGTGCTGCTCGTTAATGCTAATCGCAGGTGCAATCCTTTTAGGCACCCTAAACGTTTTCATCAGATGTTCCCACAAGGTCAAAGGTTAAAGTATTTCCATAGTAAGCTCAAGGTGTAAAACGCTTAGCTGCTGAACAGAAGTGACACATTTGCGTGTGAATTTGCCAAAGAAGAATCATGTATAAAATAACAGCGGTATGAATGATGAGGTCAAGCTCTCACCTGCTGAAGAAAGGCGACAAACTTGCACATGAAGTCCCCGAAGATCCACCCAGGGAGGGGGTAGAGGGTGGCGGTGAACGGCACACAGCACACCAGGAAGATGATGTCAGTGGCGGCCAGGTTTGCTGTACATTGAGGGTACACAAAGAGTATTTGTATGGGGGTTTCGGGTGCCAGATCATGCTTCACGCTTCCTCCCCAAAAAATGTGTCTTTACTGTTTCAGTCACAGCTGTGACAGTCAAGCAATATTTTCTGAATGTTAAACCGCCTGGAGGGTACAGGCCGTGGTACACCAGTGCCTCGGCATATATGACATTATTCCATGCGGAGATTCACATCATGTACGCTGCGATGTGATGTGAATGCAAAAATGCATCGATGCACACTCACAGATTGACACACACGCACGCACGCACACACACACACACACATTAAAATTAACATGAAAGGTTGATGCACTCTTGTGGACTTCTGTGGCAGTGACATGTGACGCTTGAGTGAGATTAAGAGTGCTATCAGGCCGAGATCACCTTTTGGCTAACGTCAGTGTGCACGGCCTGAATACCGGATACGGGTTGGGATACTTCCATTGATGTTTCTGACGCGTTAATTCATTTTTTTTATTTTATTCACTGGGTAATGTGTTCACTGTGTTCACACATAATCATTTGTTCACAGTAGGGTGTTTTCAGCATTGCATCTGAATGCATGAAACACTTGCACTTAAAGACCGCATACAAAACTAATGTTTCTCCACAGGGACTGTTTAGCATTCGTCCCCCTACTTGGTTATTCATTGTCACCAGACCAGTGTAAATGTTAGACAGGTTAACATCTACAACCTCGTACTTACTAGGCACAAATATTATATCTAATCTTGAAATTCAAGACTAAAATGTTAACTACCTACCAATAATTAAATTCAAATGAATTATTTGAACTGCTTGTATTAATTATACTACAAAGCAAAAAAAAACTAAAACTAAAACATTTGCTACAAAGCAATTGAATTTTAGAACTAAAAAACTTAAAATTATTTTTTTGAACTACACATAGGTACTTTTTCTTTTCCAATTACGAAACGCTATTCAGCCAAAACCATTTTCTTTCCGTCACGTAAAGCCGCCCATCGCCCCCCCCCTCCCCCCCTGCTACCACTCACCGATGTAGAAGTTTGTGGCGGTCCTCATCTGCCTGTGCTTGGAGATGACATAGATGACCAGAGAGTTGCCCACCAGACCCACCAGCATGATGAGGGAGAAGAACAGGGGCACCAGCCAGGCGTCCGTGAGGAAAGGGTGCTGCATTCCTTCCTCCTCGCCGCCGCCGCCCCTGCCGTCCCTGTCCAGCGACACGTTCACATCTGAGCCGTTGCCCCACGACAGACGCTGCGTGGCGTTCCAGAGCTCGTCGGAGGAGGTGGAGGAGAACATTGCAGCTGCAGAAAATAGCGGGCTTTTCTCAATGACGGCGGTAGTAATTGAATGAGGGTGGGGGGGAACAAGAGGAGAAGTCCTGCCTCCCTCTTTGATGTCACGGGACGGCAGAGCAACAGGGACAGGTAAAGCGCGGGAAAGCGGCCACACAGGACGAACGACGCCGTAGCGGGCTGTGAAGTCTAAAGGGATAAAACGACGAGGGTCTGCAAAGCGTGGAGATTTTACACAATGCTAGAGATAAGGCAAGCAGAGAGAGAGAGAGAGATTATGTGAGATCAGAGAGAGAAGATGGATGAGGGAGAGAGTCATGAGTGAACGGACAGAGCAGAGGGGTGGGAAACTAGGACAAATTGAGAAAACACATTTTCAAAATCAATGGAGATGAATCAAAGGAGTGCTGGGGGAACAGAACAGAAGATATGAATGAAATGAGACAGTTGGGTGGGGGAAGGAGGAAGGGAAGGGGGATGGAAAGCAGGGAAGCAACCTCTGCGGAGCCCTAAGATGTTTCCCCCTCAAACCAAGCGAAGGGAAGGGCTTTGAACGCCGGAGAGCGATTCGCTGGGTGCGTGCCGCTTTCCATCAGGTGTTGAACAAGCGTGACCTTGCATCACCTCCCCAAGATACGAGTGAGTACATCAATAAAGTCGAGTGTGTTTTTTTTTTTCTTCTTCAAAGCGACAGTACCACCATTGACACTCGGACGGGGTGCCACCACCCCCCCGTGGCACACGTGCCAAACACGCCAGCTCTTGAACTCGGAGAACTCTGCGCGTGCAACCCGACGGACGAGGGTGCCGCCGGCGGCATAGCACCCTGGGGTGCGTTCACCTCAGCAGATCGGTCGGTAGACCAGTGAAACCGCAGCAGGGTTTTTTTTGTGGCTTTCGTTTGCTCTTCTCTTCTCTTCTTCTGTCTTTTCTTTAGTACTTTCTAGTACTTTTCTAGGTTTGCAGTATATCAGGAGGAGTCTGCATTTGCGTGTCCGGTCGGTTGGAGTTATAATCACTCGTTTCTTGTCCTTCCTTCAGCAGATCATTTCAGACCTTAACAAAAAGCGCACAATTGTCCTCTCAGTAGGTCCACTGTCAAAGTACTCTGGATTCATCATTCCTCCAGCGTCACCCATTTACTCTGTTGCTCCCCCAGCAGAGTTCAGCTGTGTTTCTTTTCTCGGCTGTTTCTCAAATTGTCCGAGAAATGAGTTTGGAGCGAGAGAGATGCCGATGGTTTTATAGCAGGCACAAAGGACTCTCTCTCATTCTCGCTCTCTCACCCACTCTCTCTCTTTATCTCTCTCTCGTGTGCGCACCCTCTCTCTCTCTCTCTCTCTCTCTCTCGTGTGCGCACTCACTTTTGCTTGCTCACCTGTTCTCTCTCTCTCTCTCTCTCTCTCTCTCTCTCACTTTCACACACACACACACACACACACACACAATACGGACTGAAGGTTCACTGATTTGATCACACATATTGGCCACTGCATGGATCTTAAATAAAAAGCTAATGCCAAGGTATCCTAGCAACACCCCACCCCCTCGATCTACTCCACTTCCCCTCCCTCTTACGTTCTTTCTTCCCCCCCCGCCTTCCCCT
>JAOPJI010000135.1:10496449-10507411 GCA_027122695.1 Merluccius productus
CCCGTCGGCCGAGCGTGTGTGTAACCGTTGCACTGATTTGGTTGTTGGGATAATGAATATCTGTCAGAATGAAACCATGACAATTTGTGTTGTCATTATCCTGTTTTGTCATTATTCTCTTTCTCTCCCTCTCTCCATTTCCTGATGTCTCCTGAGGCATCTGTTTGTGTGTCACACGGATGTGTACGAGTGCCTTTTTGGTTTCAGTGTGAATTACGTCCCCAGTGTCGGTCAATATCGACCCAATACACATCTGCACTGAGGGGCGTACTGATGTCCCCCCATCCATTAACCTCTGTTCTTTTGTTAACTCATGACAAATTGGGAAGTTTTTAATGCAGTTGTTGTTTTATATTGTTTTACTGGCTCTATCTCTGATTGCAAACTCAATATGAGCTTACTGTGTCAAAAGTATTTTTGTGCATTCTACTCCGATACTCCCTCAGATGCTATGGAAACGCTATTGAACATTTTTCGGGTGAGCGGTGTTATCGAGGATGCTTTCCAAAGGAAACACAATTAAGAAAGGTAGAGTTCATGAGCAACAGGAGATAATTACATATATACACAGATATGTAAATCGAGATTTACAAGCTTTTTGGTTTAAAAAAAAACTAAACATAAAACAATCGGGGATATTCCTAAATGTATACTTTCAAGTACTGAGTGGGTGAAATATTTGACATTTCAGCTGCTCTGCTGCGGCCGAGCAGACTGAACATTGAAACCTGCGGGTCTTTTTAAACATTTGCTGTATCTATAGCTAGGTTTTTTTGTACATTGAATGTTGAAAATGTTAAATCTTATATAGAATGCATTATGCCCTATTCAACCTTTTTCTATACAATCAATAAATCTGATGATTAAATAAGCATTGTGTGTGTGTGTGTGTGTGTGTGTGTGTGTTTGTGTGTGTTGTGTGTGTGTGTGTGTGAGTTAGACTGAGTGTGTGTAGGTGTGTGTGAGAGTGTGTGTGTGTGTGTATATAAATCTGTTTGTCGAGGAGGGGTGTTAGTGTGTGTGTGTGTGTGTGTGGTGGGTGTACCCACACATACACACACACACTCTCACACACGAATGAAGTATGATGACCCAAAAGTAGGACAGACAAACGGTACATGCAAGGTTTCTCTTAATGTTGTACAGCCGGTGAGGCTCAACTTAGAAGAGCTGCAGAGTGACATGCACATCGCAACATCCTCTCTGTCAGTGCACATGCAACTGGTGCAGAGGTCCTTCAAGGTGGGTCGGAGCCGGAGGGCGTCAATCGCCGTGCTCCCTGGAAGCGACTTGGTAACAGTTGGGACCTGGTGGAAAACAAACAACCAAGTGTGAACAAGTAAACACAATAAAACTAAATGAAATACTTTTCAGCATATAGGTGAACTAAATTCAAATAATATCTCTCTCACACACACACACACACACACACACACACAGATTCAGTGAGCAAATGATATTCATTTTGTTGCTATCCTTGCAGCCAGTATTTTATTCAACATACTCTTAGTATGTGTCTTTGATTATCAGCTTAAACAACCAATCACTGTTCATCGTATGCCTATAAAGAACAGGACATAGAGTATGAGGATATAGGTAACTATATAAAGGCTAGCTATAGACTCTGGTTTGTAAGAGGGAATTGAGTAGGCCTATGCCTTTTTTTTTAATCCATCAAAGAAAGATTGTTGACGTGTCGTTGACATCAGCAGGTAGAGGCCAACTCGCACTCAACATGTTGGCACTCGCAGGGCAGCAATTTCCATCTGCGAGGACTGCGTCGACGCATGGCGCAGGGAGGCATTTTGCACTGCGGCAGGAGACAGAGTCATCGCTGTCGCACAGGCACTCCTCACATGGAGACAGCTGGGGAGTGCACAAAGAGAATCAAATCAAAAATAGACATTTGTTCATATTGCACTCAACATGACATGTAATTAATTAGATTTTTACCGTGAAGGTTTCATCCACAGCGTACTGCATTCCCAGAAACTGGCATCCTATTTGTTCACACTTTGGGCAGCATTTGTCGTCGGTGTAACTATTCACTTGGGTGCACCCAGCCGGGAGAGGCTCGCAAGTTGTCAAAGTACACAAAGGCCCATCGTACGTACACTCACAGGGCAAAGAGCGGTCATCTGGATTGTATTTGACGCCGTTAGACTTGCAGCCCGGCGGCGGTGGGGGGGGGGGACGACTACAACGACGTAGAGCCCTTTCCCACCAAGAGCAAGAAGGAAAATGCGCATGTATGAAAGGTTTATCATCATGAAATATATCTGGGAAGTAAACCTATATTTGAAAAGCTAATTGTCACTTCTCCGAACAAAATCTCCTGTTGAAAATGTCCAGAGAGGCGAGCATACTTATACAGATTCTCTATCCTGAGGCTGCTAGTGCTCAGGAATGGTAATCTCTGAGAATACATTTTTGCCTGGAGTTACATTTCTATTTGCACAACTTCACTCACATGGTCATGTGTGTATCTATTTATGGCTTCATATGTTGTATTCATATTGGACCTGTGCCAACACCTTCAGCACATACGCATGTGCACACTGCTCACGGGCAATCGCGTGAGCAGTGAACAGGAGTTGAGTTGAGTTGTTTGATTTGCAGTCAAATGGTTTTTGCATAATTCATTCTTCATTCTCTGTGCATCGATCCACATCCTACAGCAGCATGAACATAGAAGGGAAGGCTTCACTGGCCTACTCGTCTCCTTACCATTGCACAGGCAACTATGTAGAGTTGTACAATGCAGCCTTTTTTGTGGTGTCTTGAATACAATTTTCAAAAGTAATTACGCATAAAGCACAATGGTTCTCTTACCAGGCAAATAGGTTGATTGGTGCACTGTGCCTGTGTCATCGCTGCTGATGAAACCATCGATGACATCCCTGACGAGTCCGAGCCTTCACATCAGGGGATGACTCGATTACACTCCCCAAATCCATGCACAGACAGAGGAGGACATTGTTGGCCTCCATGTGCATATACCGCCACCTACTCACCAGAGCTTTTCAACTATAATGATCCTATTTACTGTTCCTGATTGATTGAAAAACTTAGTGCTCTTAACATCTCGTACCTCTTCTTCTCCTGTGCCCAATATATCCCACCCAGGTCTCATCAGCGTCCAATCTGACCCCCTATTGCATATTATACCTCCCTCTTTATATGATATATTGGGCAATTGAATAAAACACGCTCTCCATTTTCTTTGACATTACACTGTGTACACTTACCATTATACCTCTCCCCAAAGAAAAGTACCATTTAATTCTGTATGATTGACCCTTAATCTAGTCATTATTATTTCTTCCTGCCTACTTTTACATTTAGAATTCTTAAGTGAAACCAATTTTTGGGATGCTGTATAAAGTCCTTCTACCTACCACTATCCCATCTCCTCTGCCATATCTCTATGCCATGTGCTATCAGTAGACCCCTTATTTAAACCTGTCTTGGCGTTCCTATTAGCACATTCGTTACTCTCTCTCCCTACAAATTGAACGACTATCCCTAACCCCAGTATTGTGATTAAGCCTCGTCGGATATTTCAATACTATATTACTCTCTCCATTAACTGTCAATATAACTTGAACTTCTATGTAAAAAAACAAAAAAACAAAAAAACATATAGCATGATTTTCTTAGATAATTGTTCAACTTTCAGAATATCCTTTTGAATATTATTACATATGCGCTATTCCGACCCCTCGCCCACATTCCTCCATCATCTGCGTATAAAGATGATCCAATGGATCTACCTAATTTCATGAAAATGTAATTAATGAATGTGTTAAATAAAACCCCGTGAATGAATATTCTCTATCGTCACTCTAATCGGATATATCGGCTCCAACTTTCACCCTCAACTTGGGAGAGAAGCTCTCTAGAGCTAGCTCTAGAGACCCAGTTACGGGACTTGCATTATCTCGCGATATTTGGGTAGGCGCGTGGCAACAATTTACGTTGCCCTTGGATACGAGCAAGCAACAAAGCTACAAAAACACACGAGCTACCAAGCAGCTATGCTACATTACACTTCTTTCTCAGACAAACAATGAAACGCAAAAAAAAAACTGAAACTGGGCCCGAGCCGTTTTGTTAGAGGACTTCAGTTCAAACACCTAAAAAAAAGTGATGGACGTGCGGCGAGGCGGTCCTCGCCCGTCGCTATGGCGCCTGGTGGAGGAGCAGGTTCCCCATTCGGAGCTGCCGGAGGTCCGCGCCGTGTTGGGCCATGCCCTGGTGGACATGTACACAGAGGCCCACTCCGAGGTGAGTTGTGTCCCCCTCATCGTGGACGATGATTGTATTGACATATTTCGACCAGGATCTGTATGAGAAATTGAATACATGATGAGCTCATGAAGTGGGGGGGTCATGAAGGTCAGCTTGCCAGCACCATAGTAGCCCCTCACTGTAGGCAAGGCATTATTGATGTTAGTTCTGCCTCGTGCTTAATGTCTGCCTGTTGTGTGTTGTGTCACAGGTGGACGCCTGGCTGGGGATATGGCGAGAGGTCAAGCAAGGTGGTAACCGTGGCAACGGGGCGGAGGCCCCACAGCGTGCTCTGGCGGACCCCCCCGCCATCAAAGAGCTGCTGAGGGGGGAGGTCAGGATGTTACTGCAGGCCGTCAGAGAGAGAGCCCGCGAGGAGGGGAGGTGGGGGACCGCACGCACACTGCGCAGCAACACAAGTGCATCATACGTGCACAGTACCGCACACATGCCAAAATAAAAGGACAAAATTTGTTGTTGCAGCAAACAAATAATTCGCCCGCGCGATTGTATGTGTGTGCAGGCAGGTCAACAGTCAGCAGCACCCCGTCCTCCCACATCCCTCTACTTCACTGTGGTGTGCATAGTTTGTGTGTCAATGTTTAGCTGACGATTTAACTTTTGTACAACCTTTGGGAAAATATACATGTGCTGCATATGCAAAGCAAATATATTTCTAGGTCGAAACGGTACTTTTGGCCCAAATTGTGAGCAATGTGTTCTCGTGCATGCCAAAGAAGTGAGATAAACATTTCTCTGTGTATATTGTTCACCAGTACTCACCAATTCAAATGTTCAATCTTCAAACATAGTAATGACCAAATGAAACAGACAAAGCATGCATATATATTTTAGATATTTTTTAAATTGTGTCCATCCCGAGACTGACTTGGTCCCCCGCTGTGACTGTTTTAAAACCGCTGATTTAATAGACGCTCTTATTTGTGTGTGTGTGTGTGTGTGTGTGTGTGCGTTGTGTCTACTGTAGAGATGGTGAGGAGGTCTGGTCGCGGTACGACCCTGACACAGTGAACTATGCCCTGGGTCGCTCCACGGACAACAGCGGCGGCATCCCTGGCAGCAGTCAGCATCCGCAACAAGGAAGCAGGTGAGGGAGATGGGCAGAATAGGGGCCGGATTTGCCAAAAAAGCAACAAAAAAAGGTGGAAGTAAACGGTACTTTTGTAGTGCCTTCTAAACTGTGACCAGACATGGTCACAGTCAACAGGGGTAAGACAAGTGGACAGTGTAGGTGAAGGAAGAGAGGAACATAATAGAGCAGCTGAAGAGGTCTTACCACTGAGAGGTCTCAGATTCAGGCAGGTGTGTCAGGGGTGGAAGAGATACCCTGCCAGTGCAGCATGCTTTTAATGTTGGCTGCTCAATAGTATGATTGAACACTTGGCAGGGCCATGCCCCCATTTAGCTTGGATCTTTGTAGAAATTCCTTATGGATGCGAGGGGACTTATTGTTCCGAATAAAGGATAAGAGAATATGGGCAACTTTTTAAAACTATGATTTTACTCATAGATAAGAGACATTTTGGAAGGATATTCATCTTGATAGTATTGATCCGGCCAGCAATCGATTTGGCATTGTTGACCAGTGAGTTATGTCAGTACAAGTGCGCTCTAGAATAGGAGTAACATTTTCTTTAAATAGTTGTGAGTGGAATTTTGTGACCGAAATACGAAAGATATGTGAATTTGCTACAAGTGATTTTAAATGGCGTGGCAAGTATGAAAAGTGATTCTATCAGCACTGTTATTAATGGGTAAACGCTCACTTTTGTCAAGATTCAATTTATAACCATTAGAGAGGATCAGAGACCTAAAGGAGTTCATCATCGGCATGAAAATAATTTCATGCCGATGATAATTGCTCATTTTTTGCTCTGCTTATGCCCTTGTCTTGATTTGGTACTGGTGTTCTCTTAATACCTTTCTAACTTTTGAGTTGTTCCCTCTTCCGCTGTACTCCCTTCATGTGTTACTATGCATACTTGTTATTGTGCTATATTACTAAATGTGCTTGGCTAAGCATTGTTGGACCCTATAAGGCTTCACATCTTCCCTTTGTTTTGCCCAGACCGGTGTCCCTGACCTTGGACCTTGTACCCAGTGGTGGTGATGAGCTGGAGGCTGTGAGGGACCAGCTGAACGTGGTCCACATAGACCGTGTGGTGGACCACCTCCGGTGAGATCATACGTTTCAAAGAAGATCTTGGCACTGATTTTTCCCTCCTCCGAACGAGGATGAATTTTGAATTGGATTCTTTTGAAAGTTTTTTTTTCCCTCCCTCCTCTCTCTCTCTCTCTCTCTCTCTCTCTCTCTCGCTCTCTCTCTCTCTCTCTTTGTCATGGCATTGAAAAATGCAAAAAAGAAAAAGAAAACAGCAAAAAATGTCAATACAAATTGCAATTCTGTAGCAGTGCACACCACATTCAAGCTAATGCAGATTATTCAATTGATGATTATATTTGGATGTCTGTCTGCCTGTCTCTTTAGGTGTGTTTTAACAGAGGACTGTGAGGCATTGAAGAGGCAGGTGCTGTGGCTTCAGGTAAAAAAAAAACAAGGCAGAGTTTTTCCAAAAATATTCTTGTAAAAGTAGAAATTGATTGATTTACCGTCCAAATCTTTGCACAACTAACATCCTGGTTTAATGGTCAATGGTGTTGCATCTGCGTTTCCAAGGCATATGTGTTTGCAAGGTGTTATACACATTTACAAATCCCTGTTTGACGTTCTCTTTGCGTCATGGATTTCACATTGCCATAAGGCATATTATAACAACCTGTCTGACCCTGAAGTTTGTCTTTACTCATAAAAAAAAAAGCAAAACAAACTTCAAACATCATGCCATTCAAACATCAGATATATGGGGTATTCCCTAATAATAATAATAATAATAATAATAATAATATTAATAATAATAATAATAATAATAATAATAATAATAATAATAATAATAATGACATTAACCTCCAGCAGAGATTATGTTCTCCACATTTAGTTCATTTTTCTAACATAATAACTTATTTATGGCACCATTCGAAAGCTTAGAGGTTACAAATTGTTTTTCAAGACACAAGACAATAATACACCATAATAATAATAATAATAATAATAATTATTATTATTATTATACTACAACATAATACTAAATACTAAAGAAAGACAGATGTGCAGCAGCAAGCTGCACTGCCGTAAAACATCATTTAGTTGGCTCTAAACAACAACATTTAGTGTAAAAACCAGTGTTGAGAAGGGAAATAAAGTGGGGTACCAACTCTGCAAGCCTGATCTCCTCTGGCAGGTCAATCCAAAGCCTATAGGCAGCAGAAGAGAGAAGCATACATGTTCGGTACATTTGAGTTGGATTATTGTCAGCCATGAATCATCCTAACATTAGTAAAAAGTGTGCTGCTCAATAAGTTTCCTGGTGGACACTGATTGGCCCCTACCGTGCCCACTGGCAGTTTGGCCTGGTTTCTGGTGCTTTGGCCTGGCCTCTGCCAGTTTGGCCTTGCTGTTTAGCCTTGCTTCTGGCTGTTTGGCCTGGCTCCTGGCTCCTGTCTGTTGGGCCTGGGTTTGGCCTGCTGTTCAGCCAGGTATCCTAGCCTGTTCAGCACCTTTGAACCGATTCGCTGCTCTGTCCTCAGCTCGTTTCCTTTAATGCAAAGCTTGGTTTTGCCTGCCTGGAGTGATGTCCGCAGCATCTTGTGGATACATTCCCATAATGATGTCTTACATTTCATATGTTTGCAGCAGGGACTCTTACCAGTTCATATTGTTCCACCATTTGCATGAATGATTGAAGACCCTTCTTCATGTAGTCGCTGTTTGATATTCTCCGGGAGTTGTGTGTATCTATTAGAGCACTCATACCAATATTTTTGTGCGAAGGTCACTTTCCACAATTCTTTGGATTGTGTTTGTGTGTTTTTTTGTTACATTTATTTACCTATTTTTGGTACGTTGGCTAGTCACTTGACATGCTGCTCTATTGTCACAAATTTTCCAATTGTGTGCTGGGCCAGCGAAGCAATCGAACACCATGAGTAACATTGTGTGTGTGTGTGTGTGTGTGTGTGTGTGTGTGTGTGTGTGTGTGTGTGTGTCTGTGTGTGTGTCTGTCTGTGTCTGTGTCTGTGTCTCTTGAAAGGAGGGCATTGAGCAAGAATACAGGAGTCAGTGCCAGGTCAAAGACACTGAACCAACAGTCACAGGTGAGCCGCCAACTCCAACGTCTTGACTCACTGCTGCCATCTAGTGACCACACGCATCTGTTATCATTCTGTGGGTTTCACAGGCCGATGGAAACATGTGTGTGTGCTGTGTGTGATGCTTGTTTGCATGTCAATGTGTACCTATGTGCATTTGTTTGTATGTGTTTTAAAGAGCTGAGAGAGCAGAGGAGAGTGATCCAGATGGATTTAGATCTTCCAAGTCCCCTCCTTCCTCACCGCCCCTCATCCTTCTCGTCCTCTTCCTCTTTGTCTTCCTCGCCACCCACCATCCCGAGGTTTAAAAACACTTCCAGGTTAGTATTTCAAAGTCTGAGGAAGAAAAAACAACAATCATAAAAAAATATGAAGTCTTTCATAGAAGACCGTGATTTCCAATTCTCGTGGTGTCTCTGCAGATCTTCAGCTGGACTAAAGACTCCTCACCCCAGGACCGGCACGCCAGACCTGAGACCCCTTCCACCAGACCTGAGACCCCGCCCACCAGACCTGAGACCCCACTCACTTCCCTCTCTGTCACACGTCACCCCGAGCCCGCCGCCCGGCGCTCCCCCAACGAGGCCCTGCTCTGCGTCGTCGGTGCGACCCCTCCTGGGCTCCTCGTTGGCCAGGACTGGAGATGTGCAGCCTGATGGCCTGCTGCCTCGCGCCAGTGAAGCAGCTCTCGGACCAGCAGCGTCTAGCACCCAAAGGGGCACCAGGAAGCAGATTGCTCCCAATACGCCGAGCGCGTGTCAGAGAAACAATGCGAAGGGCGTCGAGAACAATGCAGTGTCGGTCAACGAAAACCCCAAAACTCACGGTGACCAAAGGGAGAGAAACACGGATCCCGGTGGATTATCAATGACTGATAGAGAGGCACAAAAATGTACAAGGAGGGATATGACCAACGGTTGTCTGTATAACACTATGAGTCACCGTTTAGTGTCTGCGACAAACGTTTCACACACACAAAATGACAGTGATGATAATAGAAGGGGTATTATTGGTTCAGTGACTTGTCCAATGAGAGCCAACAGTGCTGTCCTCCTTACTGCGCCGTTCCGGCCACTGCCTCCTGCAGTACCAAGGCTGAGCACTGGGGAGCGCCATTTAGTCAGACGCCTTTCGGTGAGGCAAGACAATTTGTTACGAGGACAAAACGACGCTTTACATTATACAGTGAATACATAGGTTGTATCAACTTGGTGTGTGTGTGTCATTTTCTTATGGCACTGACAATTTTGCCTATTTTTTATTTTACAAGTTTGTCTATTCTTGACGTTTCTGTTGGTCTCTTTTTTCATTTTATGTGCGGTGTGTCCAGGGTTTCAAAGGGGAAAATGGTTTGAAAATCCCTAATCTATCAGAAAGTATAGCTGCATGATTAAGTTATTGTGATTACAAAATAAGTAAAGAAATATTAAAACACATTGACCATTAAAGTCCGAAAAATGATTGAAATGGGGCATTTCCACGAGCCTTTCATGTTTTATACTTCATATAGGGGCGTGTTTTAATTAGGCTACGTTTTAGCTCACAACTTGATGATAACTTACAACATGTAGGCCTACTACTACTACTAGTAGTACTACTGCACTGCAGGAGGTAAAGGAGAGGATGATGCCGCAACTTAACGGGGTGCGATTTTGCTTTGTTTCAATTATTTTTATTCTCTCTATTTCTATTCATTTCCTCTGTTTTATGTATGTATTTATTTATTTATTGACCTTCAAACCTGTGGGTGGGAGCCAGGGCCGCCTTAACCTAATGCCTTAACCTAATGCCTTAACCTGAGAGGTTTTGTAGGCCCCCCATCCTGCACTGATTTTGAGCCAATAGGTGACATCACCTGGAAGGAATGCTCATATTTACATGATGAAATGTATTAATAATTAATAAGAAAAATATGAGAAGTGTTAAAATGCTATAAAAAGAGGTGTGTCTGTCCGACACTGATTTTGAGCCAATCTATCTATCTATCTATCTATCTATATCTATATCTATATCTATATCTATATCTATCTCTCTCTCTCTCTCTCTCTCTCTCTCTCTCTCTCTCTCTCTCTCTCTCTCTCATAGTCTTGATAAATATGAAAGGACATATTCAGCAAAAGTAAACTGGGGGAAAATTCAAGCTTTGCAGGTTGGGCAGTGGGCAGACAAGGTAATGCCAAAGTTACCAGGAAACGTCAACTGGGGAAAGCAGGGCATGAAAGTTCTGGGTGTGTGTGGGAACAGATGTCTTTCAGAGGAAGGTCCAAAGGTATCTCTCTCTCTCTCTCTCTCTCTCTCCCCCCTCTCCTCTCTCGTCACTCCGTCGGCTCCTTCTTGTAACACGGACGACATAAAGGTAGGCTTCCTACTATATCTACACTTTACTATTGTTCTTCATATACCACCTCTATCTCCTAATATTAAAGTACTAACATATTAATTAAT
>JAOPJI010000135.1:10512900-10541577 GCA_027122695.1 Merluccius productus
TGGCAAAGTTACTTTCCCTAGTAACTAGTTACCTTGAGAGTAACTAGTAACTTAAAGTAACTGAGTTACTGTTGAAATAAGTAACTAGTAACTGTAACTAAGTTACTAATTTACAGTAACTTGCCCAACACTGCTCTTAACACCCATCATTATGTTCTATAATTGAACATTGTCCATGACAATCAGAAATAAACAAGTTCAATATGACATGGATAGTTGGTCATAAAATGAAAACCATTTAAATACATTATTTATCAAATGTAAACAATTGTTGGTTTTGGACAGATTAGATTAGGTTATCTGTAATATACTATCACTACTACTGTCACTGAAGCTATGCCTGCCAAAAGCGCTCAATCTAAATGAAATATTTTTGTCGTCCGTATTTTTTGTTTAATTTCACATTGGCTTGATTTTGTTTTTTTTAGATGGAGAGAAAATTCCAAACTGCTCTGAAGTGGACTTGCAGGAAAGCTCACTGAGGAGAGCCACCGATCTAGAGAAGATGCTGCTCAGCCTGCCCCCCTTCTTCAAAAAATACCCCTTTTGGATAACTTATGCCAGCGTGCTTGGAGAGAAGTATGTAGTTATTTAACACAAAACATGTAGAATATTAAAGAGACTGGCCTATTTGGTTTTATCTGTTATCATAGCATTAGTCTTGCAGAGCCAGGCTTTCCATACGGAAAGTCTGGTAGACAACGTTGATTAACTGTGTCAAGGAGTAAGTAAAGTTTATTTAGTATAGCCCCCCAGAACATGGTCAAGTGCTTCACAAGAGTACCACCTACTTGCAGTTGTTGACATGCAAGCGCAACCAAATGTGATTGTGAACAATTGCTCAATGGTCTACCCTAAAATGGGGACGTGCAAATGAACAGAAGAGGCTGAGACTATCATAGCACTAGTCTGGCTTACCGGATGTAGGTTATTGGTATAAGCCTGCCATTGGGAGACTGCAATAGTTGGCTCTGGGCGGGTTATACCATTGCTACATCCTGAGCTTAGCGCCGTCCAAAACGATTGTGATCGGTTGAATACAAACAAGACGGAGCATTGTCTTCTTTTCCCCTGTGCCAGAATGATGGCGAGTAGAGCCAGACCTTGCTAAAACGAAGTGTGGAGATAGGTCTGGCTATGTGAGACCATCATAGCACTGACTCACTAGCAGTTGATTCTTGCAGTTTCTGGTTCCTACAGCTATGATGTGTATCTTGTTGTTTCAGGAAACTTGGTCAAGCAGCACCTACATTTTGTAGCGCCAACATGGATTGCATTATTTCTTTGTTCTCAGCCTCACTTGAAAGTCTGCTAAATCATCTGAACTGTCAACATGGTATTGCTATAAGTGGATTTGGTTGACATGGAACAAAAGTAGATGAGACAACGTTGAATACAAAAAGGTTATGTTGATAAATATATATCCAAAGTGGAGTAGCTAGGAATGAGGCATGTCTAAATAATCATAGATTTTATATAAAAATATAGCACAGTAAAGTCCACCTCCAAATGTGGACAAGTCCAATGTCCTGCTCACCCCTCCCTTTGTTGCTTAAAGCTTTCAGGTGAACATGAAGGAGACTTTTGGCGACATGACAAATAAACTGTCGGAGTTCCCCTTCCTCCTTGTGACGCCACCGCTCCTACTCAAGGACGCAGGACGGTCAGGGCCGCTGCTTCTTCAGCTGAGTGAAGGTACTGCATGCAGTACAATGGAAGATAATTGTGTTGTCGATTAGTCGTGTAGTGCCTAACATAATTATCTTCATCAGGATGCACCCAGAAATATCTTAAACTTAAAAAAAAAAAAATGTTTGCAATGATCCGTTTTATTTGTATGTATGTATGTATGTATGTATGTATGTATGTATGTATGTATGTATGTATGTATGTATGTATGTATGTATGTATGTGTGTAATGTATAAACAAAACATTTCTTTATTTTAAAGTTGGGTTACACAGGGTGCCATTGAACCACACACTTTATACAATAGTACTGCATTCTTTGTTCAATAACAAGTACTTCTTCATGTGGCAGATAATCTTGGCGTTTTTCTATACAAAGAGAAAGGTAGTCCAAATCTGATTAGAGTGGAGGATTTTCTCACTGGCACAGACAAATGCATGGATATTGATGAATTGGCAGCTAGGTAAGTTAACATTACAAACATGTATGTTGCTGTGCACACAATGTGTCATCCTATGCACGATAACAAAAATTAGGACTTTGATATGATACCTGCCTAAATATCTCGATACTGATACTGAAACGATACCACGGCAAAAAACTAAAACATCAGGAAAGGTAAAAAATATAGATGATGGAACATGGAACTTAAATATATATATATTTTAAAATTTATTACAAAAAACAGATTTTTTTTAAAGCTTAAGCTTTAAGCATTTTTTAAACTTAAAGTCTAAATAAAATTGTAGTTGATGCTGTTAAGTGTTTTCTACTACCCACCATCTCAAAGGTGGACAGGGAGATTATTTTCCATTAATGGGCAGCTCAGTGCTCATAGTAGAAAACACTTGACAGCACATTAACTAATAATTTTTATTGAGCATACAAATAATAAAAATAAATGACATTAACTGCAAGTCTGGCACTTCATGATGATAAAGCTCAAACCCAGGATTATTAGCCTGCAAACTACAGTAGTGCACTAAAGTAAACTGAACATAAATTACTCAATACACCTCAGCGTTGGTCAGCACTCTACTGAACGCATTTTCTAAATGATTATTGACAAAAATGTACATGCCATGATTGCATTACCAATACTGATGGAGTATGAATTGATCATTTATAACTGGTGTTGTTGATCTGATCTACTTTTGAACGCCTGATTTTAGCAGCTTGCAAGTTATGGTAAAGTTAATGTTACCAGTGTGAACGTTGTGTTCTCATATAGAGATGTTTGCCACATTGGTTGGCTACAAAGCTAAAGCCAAATGAACGGTTATCATTGCCCTTAATTGTCTCGTCACACTCCGATGGTGAAAAAAGTCAGCTTGTCACAAAATAAACACTTGTTTAACTTAGAAACATGGATAGATAGATGGGTTATCTATCCGTCTTAAAACATTTGAAATAATACTTCTGCTTTGCGTTTGTCTTTTATACAGAACTGGTAATCGTTCAGATGACCACACATTTATTACTTGCAGGACTCCAAAAGAAGCAATACTGGTAAGTATATTTTATACTTGCAGTATATTTTATAACAGAGGTAATAGGGATGTAATGTATGTCTTTCAATCTCCAGTATAAAATCCTTTTCCCTGTTTTAACTTGTGCTTGAAACTTGTTGTTTCAATGGGACTTTTGTGCTCAGACCTACTAGCTCATTCAGACATGTATCTGAATTCATTGCAAGTTGCTTTGGATCAAGGTGTCTGCTGAATTAATGGTAATAGTATAGCAATGACTTGTATACATTGCAATGGACCTACTGGTACAATATGTGTAAGTGTTGATATGTGTTTTTTAGGTGCTGATGGATACCAGTTCCTCTATGGAAGAGGAATGCTATGGTGAATTGAAAATGAAGAAGATAAATGCTGTGAAGGAGCTGTTTGACACTTTTGCAACAAGGACCATGGCCTATGATTTCCATCACGTGATTGGCCTTGTGAGGTTCAGCTCACAAGTGAAAGTCATACATACTTTTACAGAAACTCTGGAAAAATTCAAGGTAGTTTTAAACATTGTCGACACATTATTGTAAAGGCCAACAGACATGTTTTTATGAACAATTTTAACGCCATTCATTTCAGAAAATACACTTTTTTCATTGCTTAAAGGTGCTGTAGACTAGATTTAAAAGCTATTATTTGAGTGTAATTAGTTAAAAATGGCAAAGCCATCCGTTGGCTATTAGGTATTGTGTATACAGCCTTTCATCAAGTTGCTTACTCACTAACTATAACTGCAGGAGCATCTGCGTGAGCTTCAACCAAGTGGTTCGACTGTTCTGTACGATGCCCTCCAATGCGGAGTCAAACAACTGGAAATGGTCAAGAGGAAGTTCCCTGAATGTAGACTCCGCATCATATGTCTCACAGATGGAAACGATTTTGGGTAAATTCATTGTTGTGTTCAAAATATTTGATCCAGTTTTTAAGCTGTGAAGTGACCATGCTCTCACAACCTTACACTCAAGGTCAAACATTAACCACAAACTTTTAGTGTAATTTATCAAATCCAAACATGCACAAAGGGACACTTTTATACTATTCATCTGTACTTTTAGTGTTCCAAATATTTACTACAGATGGACTGTTCCAATGGTTTTTTTGTGGTTGTGATGCTATGCAACTCATTGCCCACACAGATCGACGGTAAGAACTGAAACCGTCACAATCAATCTGATCAAATCGAACATCATTGTGGATTCTATCCTGCTCGGAGACATAGACAACCACACACTTCACGGGATCAGCAATGCTACAGGTAGTGTCTCATTACATGAGCCAACAACCCCAGTCACAACTGTGTGTGTGTGTGTGTGTGTGTGTTCAATCTATTTTCACTTTGTATCCGAATCTGCGGTTTAGGGGGTTGTTGTTTCAAGCCAGAAACGAGCACAGATGGCCTGAAGCTTTTTGAGATTGAGACGGTTCTCTCTCTGGAAATGCGAAAAACCAAGGAAAAACTTGATCCCTCTGCCATCACAAGTGAGGTTAGTTGCAGTTGAGCAGTACTTCCCAAACACTGGAATTTGTTCTTATTAGTTAATGGTTGTCTTTTTAAAAGCACACAACCTTCAAATTATCTGTCCACTAGAGCGTTTTAAGAAGCTTCTTTGCGCAACGTGGCTATGATGACCTCCCAGAGACTTCTCTGCCAAGCAAGTTCAACGACAAAGTGACCGTGACGGAGAAGTATGTACGAACCAACCAACCACTCTGATCAAACGTGCGTGTTTATCAGCCCCCCCCCCCCCCTTTACTTCCTGAACTAAATGCACACTTCTTTCCATACAGTGCTTTAAAGTCGAAGATCCAGGAATCTAAAAGACGTCCCTTGATGGAGAAGGACAAACGTATCCTAGAGGAGTTGAGAAGCCTGCACTGTGACCCTCATCCCTACTTCACCATCTTCCCCACCGAGTCCGACTTCAGTAAGTGTCGATCTTGCCCACGTAGGACTGGTTACTGGATTTGGTAACATCATCTTTTATTGAAATCATATTGACACTAGATACATTTGTGAACCTACTACATTATTACATGCACGCTGTTTCAGATTTATGTCTTTTAGGTAATGTAAAGAACAAAAACAAAACAGTACTAGCCTACTAGGTATTAAACTGTCATGATTTCTGATTCTTAACTATTATTTCTGATTTCTGACAGTTATGTCTGATTTCTAACTGTCCATAGCGTTTTGGAAGATTCTGATGCAGGGTCCTCCTGACACACCTTATGAGAAGGGCGTCTTTGAGCTGTACTGTCAGTTCGGTAAGGATTACCCAGTGAAACCTCCTACAATCCGCTTCGTCACACGAGTATCCTTTTTTTATTGCGATGTATTATTTATATATTACTTTTTATTATTGTTGCAAATGCAGAACTCTTTCAGTTATTTATCTTAACATGAGCAAAGGTGTACCACTGCAATATCAACAATTCTGGCCGAATATGTCACAACATATTTGACCGCAGCTACAATGCCCACGTCACCATGAAGGAGATCCTAGACTCCATCTATGGACTGCTCATCGCCCCTGAGGCTGAAGATCCACTAGACAGGTTTTCTTCATTGAAATTTGTATTTTACTGGTTTCCATTCAATGTGATTCCAACCATGACAAATCGTTGTCATCAAGCTAATCGGATGGAGCAATCAATACGATGCAGACCAAAATCAATATAATTTCTACAATATATTAATGCATGTTACCTTAGGCTAGAAAATAATGTTTAAAGAGGCTGCTATATAGACAGGCCTATAGAGCAAAATGTGTGTTTGTGAAACATTTTTTTAAATGTACTTAACTGAGTATGCCATTACATTATGAATTTCAATTGATATTATTTTCTCTTCGGAAGCATTTTGGCTGAGGAGTTCCTATCCAGCAAGGAGAAATATCAACAGGAAGCCAAGGAACAAACTGCCAAAACCGCAGCCAAGTCCTTAAATGACAAGGAGCGGGTGAGGAAGTTATAGTGAGGATTCTTTGAACTTTAAACTTCTTTGAATATTAAAAGATGGCGTCCAACATCTTGCACCACGATGACGAACAAACAGGACAGTTGTATAGATATACATTTTATTGTATAGATATACAGATTAAGATTCATTTCCTAATTTGAAAATGCCATACATTTGTTTTGTGAAGTACCTTGGTACCTGACCGTCACCTTTTTGAATGAATAAAATGTTAAACTGCTTGATTATTTCTCCCTGAAAGGAATTGGTTGGTCGGAGTCATAATCCAAAGAACACACCCCGACATCTGATCTGTCCGCTCAGTAGGAGGATATTTGTGGAGCCTGTTAAAACAAAGTATGGAAATGTCTACGAGCGTAAGGCCATTGAGGATCACCTTAAAACGTACGTTTGACATTTTTCTTAAGCCTAATCCACAAGAGTTAGGGTTAATGTACTCCAAAGAGTATTTTAATGTATTGTTTGTATAATGATATTTTACTGATGCTTTAACCTGGTAAAATATGATTGGTTGACTGTGAGGCAACCTCTCTTTAGCCTTTGTCATGTTTGATTATATGTGGACAGCATTCCTGTGTACTCTCAAATAAAAAATGTTTTTCAGAAAACCATTTGATCCACAAATGGGGAAACGTCATCCGCTCCTGACAAATGAAATTCAGCAAGATCGAGATATGAAGAAAATGGTGAGGGAACACAAACTTCGTCAAATTCAACCACCAGTGCCTTGAAACGTTAAACGAAACGGCTAAATGTGCCTAGTTTATCACCAGTTCAGAAGAAGTCTTTCATGGGAAGCCCGATATTTGGCTTCCTGTACACATCTGTTGTCAAGTTAGAGAAGCCATTTAAAAAAAAAAATCCTCTTGTTGTTTTCTTCTTCATGTTGTGATCTTTTCAATAAACCTCCTGATCTGATAAGGAACAAGCTGTTAATCAGTTTAAATGTCATTTGTAAGATGTGCTTGTTTATCATCTCCTAGCTTATGCAGAAATGCAAAGTCTCTTCATTTTTAATGTCATTTTTGTTTTACATTAAAAATGTATGTTATATTGTTATGCTCATTAATGCTGAGTGGATGCTCATATACCAGCGTCTAATTTCTGAACCAACAGATATCGTTCAGCAGTCAAATAAATAGTGTTGTGTGATATGAAATGTGTGCCTCATTCCATCCTCCAACTTTACATTCATTCGGGAAGCTTCAAAAATATATATTTGATTTATCTACATCTCATCAGGATACTGTATGTCTAATGCCTTTCTTATTCATATAGATTCCTTGACGTATATTAATTAGTGTGTACGTATTATTAATTAAGTCTGCATGCAAATGCTGATTTGTGGAAACAACAGTTGTGAAACAACCGTTTCCTAAAACACACAAATATTTACGAAGACAAACGTATACAAATATTAAAATGACAACAAACAACCTCATACTGCGTCTTGTCAAATTACACAAAGAAACAAAATAGGCTACATACCCTATTTTAATAATAATAATAATAATAATAATAATAATAATAATGGACGACGTCACAGCTACGTATCAGCCACGGTAATATAATATAAATATTATAATAATTGTATTTATATATAATAATTAAATAGCCTAAATGTTTTTTTAAATAATTGTCCACCATGATTACGCCATCGTTGACATTTCGCTTCCGCATGACGTACAACTCGTCGGCCAATGAAAAGCGTGCATTGAGGTCCTCGCGCACCGGAGCGGTTCCGTGCAGGAATCCCAGCAGTCACCGCGGATGCCTGCTGATGTAAACACACAGGGAGACGCGGGGCTTAATACGACGTAAGTAGGAGTATTTAATACACTATTTTCGTTTTCCCGTGTTGGTTGAATGTCATTGTTAAACTGTTCAATTCGGTCACCCTGTAAACTAGTAAGATGAGACGAAGTTTGTGTGTGTGTGTAGGGGGGGTACGTGCGGGACATATCAGTTACAGAATATGTACTTTTACTTGAAGTCATTTTCTTTCCCCTTTAATTAAACCCTTAATTCAATCAGGTGCGACAAAGTGCCAACATGTCTATTCCTACTCTTTGTTTCCTGCTTTCCTTTTAGGCTGACGTCGTGTGGTCCAGGTAAACGTGACGGTAGTTGGTATCACAGATTAGTATAAGTGGTAGTAGTAGTAGTATTAGTAGTAGCCTATGGTCCGGAAATCAAATGTGAATCATTTCGTGTCACAGCTAAAGTGTAGGAAGTGTTTTCACAGTGTGCTCTAACGAGGTAGCTTTTCCGATGATCCAGGTTTTTCCAAGGCCACTACCTGATTTACCAGTTGCAAAACCTGTTGCAATCTTACCTGTTGCTCGACATGTCTGAGTCAGGGCAGTGGTCTGGTGTAATACCCAGGGCGAGGTCCAGCCAGGAGACTGCGAGGAACAGCCAACACTACAAGATTATAGATACAAAATTAACTGTCCTTATTAATCAACAGGGAGCGAGGGTCAATCATGGGGATCAACAGACAACAACAACAACAACAATGTCCGTCCCCTAGCCTAGACTACTCCGGTCCTCTGCCTATAGGGTGGCACACCAGCAGAAAATAGGCGGGCAGTATGGTTTTGACTTGACCGTTGCATAGATAAGGCGCCTTGGTTTTCAGATGTCATGCTTTGACTTAAATAACATTGTTTTTTGACCCCCCTCTTGGCCACTATTCCAGTTGGGTCCTTCCTGTTCACTCCTCAACCCTCTGGTCCGTCTGGTCTCATGCTCTTGTGCTCTTGCCCCCCAGAACAATGTGGTGGCTGCTGTGGGTACTGGCGGCCTTACTGGTTGTCTTCTCCTGTCTGGACGTATGGTACTTCCTGCGGGCGGCGGCCGTGCTCATCCGGGCCTGGTTCCAGACCCCCGTGTGGGATGTCACCGCCGAGCAGGTGGTAGTGGGGCGCGTCCTCCCCCGGGACATAGACATGTGCCACATGAACAACGCCTGCTACCTCCGGGAGTGTGACTTTGCCCGTTTCTCGCTCTACATGCGCAATGGCGTGTTCAAGGCGCTCCGAGCGCTAAGCGCTAGCATTGTGGTGGGCGCCACCACCATCCGCTTCCGGAGAGCTCTCTGCATTGGCGAGGGCTTCGAGCTGCGGAGCCGCATCGTCACTTGGGATGAAAAGTCCTTTTTCCTAGAACAGAGATTTGTTTCCACAAAGGACGAGCTGGTGTGCGCCGTGATGTACTGCAGGCAGAACGTCATACGCAGCAGTCCCGACAAGATCATGCAGCATCTGTGTAAGAGGAAGGTATGTCAAGTGTTTGTTTTGTTTTTTTGCTGACTGATTTCTCAGAACTGTCCATGGCAGTTGTAGCCCATGATGGTGTTGTTATTGCAGGTTGAGTGCCCCGAGTTTCCAGCTGACCTTCAACATTGGGTGAACTTCATCTCAGCCAGCAGCCAGGCCCTTCGTGCAGAAGGTGGACTGGAGGAGAAAAACAAGTGAAGCAGGCCATGATGATTCTTAATGCTTTTTTGAAAAAGAAGACGAATTACATGACTTTTTGTATGCCTTCTATTTTTGTCAGCCAACATTCTTGTATGAGAAGGAGATACGGAGCTACGGTTTGATGTTGTCAGCCGGGGGCTTCTCTGAGACACTACTATGCGAACCCACTTGTGCCTTATCTATTGATTAAAAGCTTTGTTCTTGGAATCAACATGGCCTACTTTTACTGTCAGTATTTGAATAAGATCCAATATCCATGAAATGATATGTATACTACCAGTTGCTACTTTAAGAGACTTCACAACACAAAATTGATATTATTCTGATTTAATTAACAGATATAATGAATTGCATGAATTTGGGGCGAGTATGTCTGACTCCTGGAGGCAGGACGATAGCCTCCCCCTGTGCTGGCCCTGGTCCTCCTGGAAGAGGTGGAGTTGAGGTGGTGGTGGGTTACACGCTGAGTAAAGCAGACGGGTAGGAAGGAAGACCAGTTCTTTTAAACTTTGTGGATTAATAAGGATAGGATGAATTCAATGATGGGATGGCGACAAAGGCAGAGTCTAGGCGAGACCCAATGTGAATAGGTTATGTCACAGCAGAACTAACGCTTCACTTCACTTCGCACTTTCAACCGGTTGTTCAACAGTGAAGCTTTGACACAGTGGGGCCACCAAAGTATTGTAGTCTTTTCTAATTCCCTTCATTCATTCATGATGGAAAATAGCAGAATCTCTGAGCTATCTCCCAAGATCCAAGATTTTAGTCAAAGAAATGTATGCAATACATGACACAATGTCCCAAATGGCATTAAAACGAGTATACTCAACGGTGGTAGATGTATCCTATAAACATGTGCTTTGGTGATTCTAATGAGTTGCATATATATTGACAAAAAAAAAGCCATATACACACTTATAACTTATACACATAAGTTCAAGACATAAACTAGATCAAATATACATTAAATCGACAATACTGTCTAAACCCACTTAAAAAAAATAATGAAACGGTCATCATGGAGGACAATACAGAGATCTTCAAATATGCAATATACGCTTCTTATAATCCAACCATGAAATTGGATGGAAGCTACCCTCTCCCGGAAGTAGGAAGCCTGCCTCTCCCGGAAGTAGGAAGCTACCTCCAGCTACCGGCTTCTTCGATCTGACAGCGCATCTCATGGTAGCACTTTTTTTTCCTGAAGAGCACAGTAAGTGAAATATTTAGATCGTGGAAACATATCGCTTGTGTTACTTATACCCGAGGTGAACAGTGACGGGAGCGTTGTAACCGCTTGTGCTCGTTAGAAGAAAAAAAATGTGAGTGGTGGTGGCTACTACGCCACCAGCTAACAGTAGCTAGCTGGGCTAACAGATTTGGCTGTGACGGCAACAGACGCGGCAGCGCTTCCCCTATCCTCAAGGTTGACATTGGTGCTGATGACACCACGCTGTCGTCTGATTGCCTGTCCTGGCGTCTTCTCACATGATGCACTAGACATTAAACAAGTAATGCACTTGTACTCGTACTGTCCCCCCTCACTAATCACTCTTCCACGTTGTCATTGGTGAGGTCAAAGTAGTATTTAATAATGCCATGGTGTTCAGAGCAGAAGAAGACGAGGTCCCAGACAGAACAGTAAAAATATTGACACTCCTCGACGTATAACACTCATAGGGATGCTGCTAATAACAAGGCCTGCTCGGCATAATATGCTATGCTGTTGGTGTTGATGGCTAATAATAATAGTGGCTTGCTTGCTTGCAGAGACATGTTCCTGCTGGTGCTGGGTGCTCTCCTGCTGCTCTTCTGCACTCTAGATGTTTGGTACTTCCTGCGAGGGGCCCAGGTGTTTTTCCAGGCATGGTTTCAACCCCGGATATGGGACATTATGGCCGAGCAAAGTGTTGATGGTATGGTCCTGCCTCACGACCTGGACTACATGGGCCACATGAATAACTCCCGTTACCTGAGGGAGTGTGACTTTGCCAGGTTCCACCATTACATGCGAAACGGGCTGTTCATGGCCTCGCACAGGCTGGGGGCCAAGATGGTGGTGGGGGCCTCCACTATCCGTTACCGGCGGTCGTTGGCATTCCGCGAGCCCTTTGAGATTCGGACCAGGGTGGTCGGCTGGGATGAGAAGGCCTTTTATTTGGAACAGCGCTTTGTGTCTAAGACGGATGGCTTCATCTCTGCGGTCATGCTCTGCAGGCAGAACGTGGTGCGCTGCAGCCCCGAGAAGATTATAGAGTTTGTGTGCAAAAGAAAGGTAGGTGTAGTGAGAACCTGAGGAATATCTGGTATCCTGTCCATGCTTTTTGGTTGTTTATCGTGTGTTGTGTGTGTGTGTGTGTGTGTGTGCGCACGCAGATCACATGTCCAGAGTTTCCTGAGGACCTCAAACACTGGATAAATTACATCTCAGCCAGCAGCCAGGCTCTCAGAGCGGAGAGTGGACTGGAGAAAAAGGACGAGTGAGTCTCCCGAGGACAGGATGCCTCATTACGAGCATATCGTTTGCACACTTACATGAATACGCACATGCAAGTAAACATTCTCATTCTAGGAAGGTTTGTAGGTAATTTGCACTGCAGCAAGAATTCCACTTTGCATATATATATATATGTATATATATGTGTGTACACACACACACACACACACACACACACACACACACACACACACACACACACACACACACTCTCACCTCCCAATGTATGAAACGATTAATTTTGAGTTATTCCATATTACAAAATTTCTGTCACTAGAATTGAAGAAAGCCAAAAGCGAGGTCTTTCTTATGGAACCAAAAGTATGAGGAATGCAAGAATGATTGCAGAAATGGGTGATGAAACGTTTAGCATTTTGTATCATCATGGCTTTAGATACGCATGTGGAACTCTAGATATCAATGACATCAATGCATGTTTTCGAAGAAAGGGAATGATTTATTTGTGCCTGTTTCCCACGAGTAGCGGTAGATTTACAGTTTAAAATTTTGTTTTTTTCCAAATGTTGGGGTGTGATCTATTACTTGAATAACCTTAATATGTTTATATAGACACTTTCCTTTACAGTTTGCACAGGTTATCCCAAAGTGAATGGACAGGTCACACCTTTTGGGTGTTATCTCGAGGGATTGTTTGATAGATAAATTATGTTTGGGATTGAGATATTAAAGGGCAGGTTGTGTGAAAGGCCTTGACTCACAATTAAGATATAATATAAATTAATATTTATTATTAATCAAATGACTGATACAATCTGGAGCCTGTACAATTTGTTTGTGTGTGACCAAAGTAATGTATCATTCCTTATGAAAGAATGAAACTGTATTTTTCTCCCAAATTATATGTATATGTATGTTTATGTTATGTATTCATATTCATGAGTTTACTGAGTGCAGCTTGTTTAAATTATGAGGGCAGGAATGTGAAAATAATTTTATTTTTGATTGTTATTTATTGATAAAATATTCAGAGATCCAAGTATAGGATTATACTGTGTATGCTCATTATTAAAAGTGCATTTTAAATGCTTTACCAGGTGGTTGTGTTCATTGGACATCAGGTGTTTACTGTATAGGTATGGCCTTGTTGTTCATCTTAAGGTTTCTATTTCGACTGACAAAATAAAAAATAAAAAGTGAAAACATGCTTCCTCTTAATTGTTATATATATAGCGCACGGTCTGCGTGACCCAATGTCTCCATCTACCGGCCAGATGGTCACGTGACTAAGCTTTTGTAAACGCTCAATACGGAGAAAGCTGGAAATTATCGCGAACAACAAAAAAAGAAAGATGTCGACGTTTCCGGTCACATTTGTGTTCACTCCACCAGAGTCCAAGGGTTGTGTGTGTGTGTGTGTGTGTGTGTGTGTGGTAAGAAACTACCACTAGTTTCTTTAACCACGCCCCCTCCCGATGACCACCTGCTCGCGACGTTCACTTCCTGTAAACAAAGCTCTGGCTGTCAGCTTGGCTCCTTCTCCTCCTTCTCCTCCATCATCGTCGTCGTCGTTGTTGTTGTTTTTCCACAACGATGGCCCACCAAGCCGGCGTGGTCCTCGACAAGGACCAGTTCAACTGCCCGATCTGCCTGGACGTGCTGCGGGACCCGGTCACAATCCCGTGCGGCCACAGCTACTGCTCGGCGTGCATCAAGCACTACTGGGACCAGGACGACTACATGGGGGTGTACGGCTGCCCGCAGTGCCGCCAGTCCTTCAACCCGCGGCCGCTGCTCGGCCGCAACACCATGCTGGCCGACGTCGTGGAGCGGTTCCGCAACACCGGGCTGCAGGACGCCTCCGCCGCCGCGTCTGCTGCCTCCGCGTCCTCCTCCGCCGCCGCCGCTGAGGCCTCCGCCCTCGCCGGGCCGGGAGACGTGGAGTGCGACGTGTGCGCCGGCGGCAGGAAGCGCAGGGCGGTGAGGTCCTGCCTGGTGTGCCTGGCGTCGTACTGCGAGCCCCACCTGCAGCCCCACTACGAGTCCGCGGCGTTCAAGAAGCACCGGCTGGTCCCGGCCTCGGAGACGCTGCGCGAGACCATCTGCCCCCGCCACGACAAGCTCCTGGAGGTGTACTGCCGCACGGACCGCCAGTGCATCTGCTACCTGTGTCTGACCGATGAGCACAAGGGCCACGACACGGTCCTGGCGGAGACCGAGATCCACGAGAAGAAGGTAGGCTGTGTGTGTGTGTGTGTGTGTGTGTGTGTGTGTGTGTGTGTTTCCCCCCCCCATGTTTATTGATGATCGCGGTATCGGTATGCCGATATATCGGTCCTGACGGAGACCGAGATCCAAGAGAAGGCTGTGTGTGGTTTTTTCATGTTTATTGATGATCGCGGTGTCGGTATGTATGCCGATATATCGATATGTCGGTATGTATGTCGATATATCGGTATGTATGCCCCGATATATCGCTATATATGCCGATATATCGGTATGTATGCCCCGATATATCGGCATATATGCCGATATATTGGTATATATGCCGATATATCGCTAGGTATGCTTAGACAGATACCGACGCTGATTGCTGTGTTTGTGTCGATTTGATTCAGACGCGTCTTGGCGAGATGAAGCGACACTCTCAACAGAAGATCCGGGAGAGGGAGAGGGAAGTCCAGGAGCTGAGGCAAGCCATCATGTCTCTCACGGTAAGCAGGCATCAAAAACAGGCCCACGTCTATACAGATGTGTTGTGTTGATGTTTTCGCCGGGTGTTCGCACCAGACGGTGTACGCCATTTATTCGCCAACACGACATTTATGGAACCACTCCTCCATAAATCGTCCTATTCTTTATTTATTTTTTGCCCATCATTTGACCACCGTCCGTCGTCACTCCACTCTACCCAGCGGTCCACTCGAACGGCCATCGAGGAGAGCGACAAGGTCTTCACGGAGCTGATCCGGTCCATCGAGCTGAAGCGCTTCGAGGTGCGGGAGCTCATGGGGGTCCAGGAGAGGACCGCCGTCCGCCAGGCCAAGGAGCTGCTGGCGAGGCTGGAGAAGGAAACCAATGAGCTGAAGAGGAGAGACGCCGAGCTGGAGAAGCTCTCGGACACCGAGGACCACGTGCGGTTCCTACAGGTGAGTTCTCCTCTCCTGCTGGACGATCGGATCCTTATAGTAGATCCAGCGATGGCATATGTGAGGGCTACGACATTTTATTATACATTATACAGTTACAGAATTACACAGTCGTATGCAGGGCCGGCCCGAGGCATAAGCGAACTAAGCGCCTGCTTGGGGCCCCCAATCGTGTGTTGAACTTTATATATATATATGTATTTTTTTTAATTTTGCCAATCAAAAACATTTATTTCAACGTCAAAGTATGTACGCAAAACTAAATATGTTTGATCGATATACCTGCCTACAACTGCTGTGTCTCTGGTGTCAGCGTTTGAGTCATGCGCATAGACACCTAGCGTATAGACACCTTCACAATTTTCTGGTGACTCCGCAGTGGTTGGAGGGGGGGCCCCAAAAGTTTGAATCAA
Source organism: Merluccius productus (assembly GCA_027122695.1). Taxonomy (NCBI): domain Eukaryota; kingdom Metazoa; phylum Chordata; class Actinopteri; order Gadiformes; family Merlucciidae; genus Merluccius; species Merluccius productus. Next base: position 10,528,585 of record JAOPJI010000135.1, read on the forward strand.
ATTCTGTTTAGGGCCCCCAAAAGGCTTGGGCCGGCCCTGGTCGTATGTCTGGGGTGCTGTTGGCATGTCTAGCTTGGAGGCTTTGGATCTCGGGGATGTAGGAAATTTGAAGAACCACTGCGAACATACATACATGTGTCGTATTATTAATTGCAGAAATAGCCTTCAACAAACTTTTTGTGAGGGTTGTTTTAAGACTTTTTTTTCCAAAAGCTCCTGAACTCAGCGGCCTAGTTTTGTTTCAGAGCTGCGAGTCGCTGTCCGCTCCGCCTGCGGCCGAGGATTTACCCTCGGTCACCGTCGACCCCAACTTGAACTTTGACTTGGTGATGGCCGCCGTCAACGACTTCAAGTCTCTCCTGCAGGAAGTGTGCCAGGGAGGCTTCAGCAGCATCTTCGAGAGAGGTAAATACAATACAATAAACAAACAGAAACTCCATAGAGCTTGTTTGTGATGATTTCCAGCCTTACGCATGTGTCTCCACTTGTAGTAAGAGAAGTGACTATCGTGGATTCTCCGATTCCTGCTGTCGAGGAGGAGGAGGAGGAGGTGGTGGAGGAGGTGCAGCTCAACGCCCAGACAAGTGTCCATATGGATTCAGCCCCAAGTGAGTTAAAGAAGTGTTTCTTTTTTTATTCCGGCAAGCGAGACGAAGACTCTTTAACAATAAACCGAATAATGCTCAGATGCTTGCTTTCAGCAAAAATGTTAAAATTTAAAGGAAAAAAACACTAACTATAGTCGATTCATGTTTATTAAATTACCCACCTGTTGTTGTTATGAGTAGGTAAAGCTTTTTTAAATACATTTTGCCCTTAAACATAGCGAAATAGTCGCTAAATACATGAATTATTAAAACCACATCCCACGGTGGTTATCCTGACCCCGAACAAACATTGTTTGCTGTCTGTTTTTTCAGCAGCTCTTCCTACACTTGGGCTAGACCAGGCGCCGCTGGGCCCGCTGAACCCATTCCTCTCTCCGGGACCGGCCCTCTCCACATTCGGTGGCTTCGCCATGTCACCGTTCGGTAAGTCAAGCTGTAAAACTTGTAAAACAGCCCGTGTTATCATAAATATTACAGCCGTGACCCGTGTGTTCACTCAAACACTGGCGTTGGTTTTCCTCACTGAGGTCTTCCCACACTCTGTCTTACGGCAAGAAGTGCAATTCAGTTTAGTTCTTATTACTCTGAATGAGTCCATTTGAATGCAACATATAGGTTTTTCCCCGGCTCACAAGCATTTGGACTGTGGCTTATTTCACTGTGCTTTTTAATTAACAATGGAAGTCGACGCCACCAAAGTACACCTGCGTATTTGCCAATCATAAGAGAGACTAAAGCAGGAGAGGAAGAGGTGGCGATGAGGACGAGGCGATCATTGTTGCCCGTCGAGGACACAAAGACAGAATTATACCAGCGGCCGTATCCGTTGACTACTGTGATCCTCTGTCTTGATTAACCCAAGTTCTGGTCTGCTCAGGTTCCAAGCTGTCCTCAAGCTCCAGACAAAGACATTTGCGGCGCTCACACCCAAGGAGGAAATGACCCCGGGATGGCGTCTCTCATTTCACCAAGACCATGCGGGACATTCACACGTGGGGTTGAATCTCACCGAACTCAAGTGCCCTATAGTTACCACCACCACACATATTTCATGTTTTGATTTATTAATTGTATTGTCTTAATGGAATCATACGGTGCTGAGTTCTTGCTTTAGTGCAGGTGGTCTAAATATTATTAGTATTTTTTGATACGAGGATCAACGACCAAATTCCCTGTACATCGACTAATGTGACATAAAACAGCCAGTGTTAAACTATACCACGTGAAAGTTGAACATTATCAACATAATAGTTGTTTTTTTTAAGTTATGCTTTCAGTTAATACTCTTATACTATTCATTCATACGTATTCACCATGTAGTGTTACCAATATTGCACACCAGTTATATTTAACTCGAAGTTTAAAGACATATATACTCACGAGTCCGTTCATTTCTTTCGAAGGTTATGCTTTTACTTTATACTCAGCATCCGTTCCCATCCGTTGCCGGCGATCAACAGCTAAACAACAATCATTTGGATTTTCTGACAAACGTGATGTTTTTTTGCGAGCTACAAATAAAAAAAACAAATCACAAACATGACCTGGTTGTTGTTTTTTGCTTGGGTAATTGTTACTTGGAGCATTATTATGGGCTGTCCTGGAGGCCCCTTGAACTGGGAGAACAGGTTCTGCACACAGACTGCACATGTGCATAGACTAGTATACACATAGTGCATGCAAAGCAGAATGCAAAGACTTTATCAATCTTTTAATCTGCACCTGTGGACATTGTACCGGTGTCGGTGTTTGCACAGGCCTACCTATTTATACCTGTCTGACGTGTGACTGCTTTTGATTGGACGTCTCACGGCCACATCCGTCACCTGTGCGGCCCGTGCCCGTATTTTGCAAGTCACAGTTCCTGTGTTTTGGTGAAACGTTTGAGAGAGAGAGTGAGAGTGTGAGAGAAAGGGAGAGAGAAAATGGCCGCGCTGACGAGCATCTCCATCGAGGAGGACCAGTTCAGCTGCCCGGTGTGCCTGGACGTCCTGCGGGACCCGGTCACCATCCCCTGCGGACACAGCTACTGCCTGCGCTGCATCGAAGACTACTGGGACCGGGACCGGGACCGGGACCGGGCCTACTTCTGCTGCCCGCAGTGCAGGCAGCTCTTCAACCCGCGGCCGGCGCTCAGCAGGAACACCGTCCTCACGGAGGTGGTGCAGCGGATCCAGGCGAGCGGCACCGGCGGCACCGAAACCGCGGCGCAGGCGCAGGCGCAGAAGAGCAGAGCGCGCGGCGGCGGCCGGAGGAGGAGGGGTGAGGCCATGGGGGGGTGGTCGTACTGCGAGGCCCACCCTGCTGGGACCCACGACGAGGGACGTTATTCTCGCGGGGACAGACTTTGCCCCCGCCACGGCGACCAACCGCTGCGGGAGTACTGCTGGACCGAGCAGCGGTGCGTGTGCGCGCGGTGCGTGTGCGTGCAGGACGGACGACGCGGGGGCCACGACGCGGTGCCGCTGGCCGAGGCGCGCGCGGCCCACGAGGTGTGATGGGATGGGATGGGATGGGGTGTGGTGGGATGGGATGTGATGTGGTGTGATGTTTTAGGATTTTCCTTTCCATGAGCTGTAGTAGTAGTTCTGCACGACTTGGGTGTAGTCAATGTACAGTAAAGGATGTGCTCTTCAATGCTTTAATGTGTCTTAGTATTATATAGTAGTATAATAGTAGTAGTAGTAGTTTATCTTAGTATTATATAGTAGTATAATAGTAGTAGTAGTAGTTTATTAATGCATTTACAGTATGCCTGTATTGTGACGCATGTTTTAGATAAAGGTTATTGTATGAGCGTAAAAATCCCTGAATCTGATCCGTCATAATGGGCCTACATGATGATGGGAGTCCTAACAGTCTTGTTGTGTGAAGACCACCATCATCACCAATTATGGGAAAAGTTGTGTTTAATGTTCAAATGTGTTTTTCCCTCAGAGAAAGCTGGCGGACGCATCTTCTAAAGCCATAAAGCAATCCAAAGAGATTAAGAAGGAGCTTAGATATATTATGAGGTACATCAAGGTAAGTCAAGACCAGCAATTGATAATAGTAATAATAATAATAATAATAATAATAATAATAATAATAATAATAATAATAATAGGCTATTCCTGAGAAATGCATCAAGTTGGTCAGGCCTACATGTAGGGGTGTTTTGTTACCAAACCAACAGCATTCAACGCAAGCCGTGATGGACGACATTGAGGGGACCTTCTCCCAGCTGGCCCGCCTGGTGGAGGAGCAGCGGGCCGAGGTCCAGGAGCTGATCCGGGGCCAGGAGCAGACGGTGCTCCGGCAGGCAGATGAGCTGCTGGGACAACTGGAGAGGGAAGCCAGAGAGCTGAAGAGGAAAGACGCCGAACTGGACAAGCTCTTCAACACCGAGGATCATCTCCAATTCCTTCAGGTATACGGCACCGTAATAATGGATGAAAGATAATGGTCCTGAAACAATTGATTAGCCGAGGGCAGTAGGGTTAGTAGTAGGGTTAGTTTGAGGGTAACGGGGTTAGGAACAGGGTTAAGGTGCTTGGGTTCGTTTTTAGGGTTTAAGGTGTTTCTTACTCACATTACAAATTGTATCCACGCTGCACACCCAGGCATGATCTAATGTTAATGTGCCAACACACACATTACATTCCAACACAGTGAATGTTACTGATATATTAACCTTAATTAAGATATTAACCTCGGCCTTGTTATGACTCGAGCTAGTCAAGCCGATTCAGATGGGACAATATTGGCCCCCTATTTACACACGTTGCAGATTCTCAGGGCCCCCCCCAGTTCCTTAGCCCCCCCCACTCAGCATATTGGTTGCAATAACCCTGGTGTCTTGATTCTCTGTAGAAGTGCAAGTCCTTCCATTTCCCCACTAAGACAGTGGATTTGCCCAGCACTGATGTTCATCCATACCATATGTACAAGTCCATGAAGGGTGCTCTGGTGGAGCTCAGAGAAACCCTGGCGGAAATGTGTGACAGTGAGCTCGTCAGGGTGTCCGACAAGGGTATGCCGCCTTATTTAGCTACAAAAAAAAGGTGTACTTGAGCGGCCAACGCACTGCAGAGCTAACCGTGGCACTTTGTTTTTTGTAGTGACTTCTCTAAAGAAAGCCTATAAAAGTTCCATCGAAACTGAAAATGTCGAAGGTAATATTTTGAGATGAGTCAAAATAGATATTGATGAATATACAATGTGTTGCATCGTGTGATTTCACCCAACCCGTTCTATTGGACAGTAAAAGATGTGGAGCCACTGCACAACTCCGACCCAAGGACCAGGGATGACTTTCTGCAATGTGAGTATAAACGCCACTTTCAAATCCCAGACTTAAGCCAAAACATCCGGTTTGAATTATAATACATCCGTAACGCTTGCCCGTTTGTACCCAGATTACAACGACTTACTGCTGGACGCCAGCACGGCCAACCCGTATCTAATCCTGTCCGAGGGGCGGAGAGGGGTGATGACGTGGTCCGAGCCCCAGGCGTACCCGGAGAACCCGGAGCGCTTCACCCGATGGGCCCAGGTGTTGTGTAGGGCGGGCATGGCCGGCCGCTGCTACTGGGAGGTGGAATGGCGGGGCGGCGGGGGGGTCTCCGTGGGGGTGTGCTATAAAGGCATGGCCAGGGAGGGTGCAGGGAGCGACTGCAAGCTGGGACACAACGCCAAGTCCTGGAGCCTGGACTGCTCGCCTTCGGCCTGTTCCTTCCATCACAACGAGAACACCGTGGCGATAGCCATCCCCTGCGCCAACCGAATAGGAGTCTATCTGGACTACAGGGCTGGTGTGCTGTCTTTCTACAGCGTTCCCGAGGAGATGATCCTCCTGCACAGAGTCAGGACTACCTTCACCCAGCCACTCTTCCCAGGATTCTGGGTGGGGCTAGGCTCCACATTAAGACTATGCACTTGTAAACGGCGATAGCGTGGTATCCCGTCCGGTAGTCTTGTAAATGTATATTATGAGTATTTTGCATTATAATAAAACCCATGAAGGTGAAGACCAGATGTGCAAGTGCAAGCTTTTATTAAGAACCAGGCAAGAGAGCAGGAGCAACACTTTGGTAGGGCGGGGAGAGGAATGGAGACGGTGCTTAGATCTTGTTGAAGGCGGCCACATCCACACTCTGGACCTGCGTTGAGAAGAACGTTGACGCGTCAAAACTTTGAGGGTGCCAAACCGTACTGGGCATAACGTGTCCCTATTTGAATGACTACTGCTTTTAAATAAAAATGTAACAATCTCTAATTACAACTGTGGCACGGCTCTAGAGCTGTGTTTTGGCGTGTGGCGTCGACGGTGCGTACTTACGTAGTCCTCAAACTTGGTGATCTCTTCCTCCAGCAGGTCTGTGCCCACCTTGTCGTCCTCCACCACGCAGTTGATCTGCAGCTTCCTGATGCCGTAGCCCACCGGCAAAAACTTGGAGGCCCCCCATAGGAGGCCGTCGGCCTGCACCGAGCGCACGCACTCCTCCAGCTTGTCCATGTCCGTCTCGTCGTCCCACTGGTGGGATGGGGGCAGTAAGGGGAACAAAACAAATTAATTATGTTGATATATAATAGGGTAAAAATGGTAGATTCCTACAAGTCACGCCATTTTACCACATTGTTTTGCTATAGACTGAACATGGATCAACCTCCAACAATGACATTTCGTTTTTGGGAAGTTCATTGGCCATTGCGTGACGGTTAATCATTTGAACTTGATTGAGATGTTTTTGTTGTGTTCGTCAACGTGCTAACAAATAATCCGTACCGGTTTGACGTCCAACAGGATGGAAGACTTGGCGATCAGGACAGGCTTCTTGGCCTTCTTGGCCGCATAGGAATCAATGCGTTCCTGCTTGATGCGCGTTGCCTCAGCATCCTCTTCATCGCTGCCAAACAGGTCCAAGTCATCGTCATCGTCTTCATCATCATCATCTACCGCTACTTTTTTCTGTGGTGCAGCCTGGACTGGAGCAGCCTTAGGCAGAACGACGGATGGATTTTAGTGGCATGACAAAAACGGCACCAATGAGCCATTATGGTAGTGCATTTGAGCTTATTGGAAGGTTTGCCACCTTGTAAACACACTTGACAGTAGTTGTGTGCTGAGCAAATGGACGCGTCACTTACCTTGACACATGGGATGGGAGCTGCCGTTGTTTGGGTCTTTTCAAGCATGGTCACTCTGGACTCAAGGGCCCGGATGAGGGCTCTCATATCTTCGACCTCTGAAGCCAATGACACACGGGTTGTTTGGATGAAAATACCATATCAATTCACACCCCATCACGACAGCATGTCAAAAGTCAATTCAATAGTTAAAGTTACTTGAAATGTTAAATGAATGTATTATTTGTTAATCAAAAATGCCAATAAAAATGTAAAACGTAAAAAAACAACCAGATGAATTTAGATTATGAATTAAATAAAAAAATGCATTGACTAAAGCCGTTATGTCAATAATGAATGTAAAACAAAATAGTTTGGGACTGATTTGAAAATGGCTTAAAAACAGCATTAAAAATAGCTCATGGGCTCGTGTGAAAAAGACAAAAACAACACACACACCTTTCTGCATATTCTGATAATCCATCTGCTTGCCCTTTGTATCCTGGTCTCCGGATTTTGATGATGACTGTGGGTAAAACAAAACCCGATTCAGATTCACTGTACCATGTCGGACATTACCATCTTCTCAGGTTAATGCTTTATTCTGGATTAAAAATGCAAACAAAATAAATGGTGAAAGCAATGAGGTGAAAGCAATGACATGCAAGGTCAATTTGCCACGATTTGAGACCACACACACACACACGTCATTAAACCCAACAGCACACATTGAGTGCAATGTTAATACAAATTATTTGACTATTTTGAAATTAGGTTATCCTAACCATGATCACCATGTCAATAAAGAAATGATCACCCAATCGACACATTCATGCAGCCCTATAAACGGCGAGCACAAAGCTCAACAGCAGACAATGTAGGATGCCAACTTTTGAATACAAGACTCAGGAAAAAGCAGGCAGACATTTGTTTGAGAAGACATGATTGAAGGGTTATGAGGCAGCTTGGACAGTGCAAGCCTGTGCCGTAGCCGTAGCCGCAGATGCCAAGCCCCACCTGACCCAGCCCAGCCCCACCTGACCCAGCCCAGCCCAGCCCCACCTGCCCCAGCCCAGCATGAGAGCCTGAGAAGCGAGTGGCGTCCGGTGGGCAGGCAGGTGGGGGACTTACGTTTCTGTGCTGCCGTTTAGGCTGACGGCCTTTGGCGGGTTGCGGAGCCGTCTTCACCTGCACCCGGTTAACGTACAGGGTTCAGGTTAAAGAGGAGAGGGAAGGGTTACAGAGGAGAAAAAAACAACAACATGGATGTAGGTAGTAGACATTGGGAAGACACTTGTCTTTTTACCTGCCAGAGTGGAAAAATCCACGGGCCAAGCAATTGTTTTAATATGCAACCCTGAATTTATTGACCCGCCAAACGGACAAATCCATCTGCAGGTGGGGGTGTTCATTTTAAACCCTGCTAGAAAGCCAAAAAAACAACTCTAGCAGACAGATAGCGCAAAAGAAGACGGAAACTTGTACAAACAAATTTCAGAAAATTTGTCGACAATTTTGCGGTGAGGATAAAAGTAGACTGGTCCCAGTGATGATCTTGGAAGAATAACTTTTCAATAAGAAAAACAAAACAATGTGGTTTGCACATAGCTGATCATAGAAATCAAGCAAGCGAAGGAATGAATAGCGTTGAATAGGAGAATAAGCAGTAGAGGGGCATTATAGAGTGGGGTCCACACACCATGATGGATGATACCAATTAATTCATACTTTTCATTAATATCAGCCACAAACATGTTTAGTCAGTAAAGTAGCTGATTTGAATCTTGTAAAAAAAAAAAAAAAGGTCGTTAACAGATTCAGACTTCTGGACCCCACTATTTTATGCAGTTGGATGCATAAGGGGATGTGCTGGGAATATTATTGTTATTTTTCCTACTATTTGTTTTGCTGTACTCAGTTGCATACCAACCCTTGAAAAAGTAAGGCCTACCAAACAACGTATTGTTGCCTTGTATTTCAATACCAACATTTTTACACCGCCACTGACAGTACTGCCACTAATAGGGGAAGGCCTGCCCATTCATTTACAGTACTCACTGTCTAGGAACTGCTGGATATTCTGCTGGGATTTAGCAATTTCCTGCAGGATGGCACTAGCATCTTTTCCCTGTGGGCGCGTGTTTGAGGGGAGGTAGGAAAGTGATGAAGGTGAAGCAGTAAAGGAAGCAGAACGGAACCGTGCCCAAGACTAACGTAAGCTGGCAAGTAGGTTGAGAGCACAGACGACCCTTCTTCTATGCGTCAGTTATTGAAGGAGACGAGTTACATTGCAACATTGCAGTTCATTTCCATTCAGTTTATATTGTGTCTTTTGAACTAGCAGATTTGACCGTCTACATTTTTGACACTCGCATGGCAAATTAGGAGTATCTTGCTTACATACAAAATGAAAAATTGAAATTGAACGGCATCAGGAAAAAGAATGTGACGTTTCAAATTGAGGATTGAAATGAGGATTTGGATATGAATTCGATATTAGGTGCATACACTGCACCTATTTTTACATTATTTATCATATTAACTGAAATAGATTAACCTTCATTGGACTCGCATTGTTCTAAATATATAATTTTTTTTATAGGCCCCTGTAGGATTGATAACAACCATGGTTACCCTAGACCAGGGGTGTCAAAATCAATCTATGCAGGGGCCAAATCCAAAAATAATAACAGCTTTGAGGATATATATATACACATATACACATATATATATATACACACATATATACACATACATACACACACATATACACTCTTATAATGAATACCACAGGAGGTGATACAGCAAGTACACCTGTTTAACCAAAAACAATGGCTATTTAATAAGAAATAAATGACTAACTTTTAAGGGACAAAGTGAAACAGCTCCTTTTTTTATCAGCTAGATATCAATATTTGAGTCAGTGTATAACCTGACTACAACCACTTAATCAAATCTACGTTTCTTTTGACCAGGTGCTATGTGCATATCATTTTCTTTTCTGTTAAAAAGGTCCGCCTGACGCTTTTTAAAACTGAATGTGCCGTTTAGCAGACCGAGGTGCATTTCCTCAGTCATTTTTTGTTAGTTGTGTGCATGGCAATTTGCAAAGAATGGCGTGGCCGTCTCTCTAGTTGCTGCTTGAGGTTACAGCGTTGCCGATGGAAAACCAGGAGTCCGACTGAATGCACCACAGCAGGTTTGTCGCGCTAAACAAGTGAATGCTGCAAAAGCAGTTAGTGGCCCAGATACTCTGAGTATGCATCCTTGGATATAACGTAGGGTTAGGGTTAGTATGCATCCTTGGATATAAAGTACGCCTTCGTGTGGCCATGAGGGGGAAGGCGGTGCGGCAATTCTGCACAACACCCGCGTATAGGAACAAACGTTTGCAATGCTTGCTGGGACTTGTAGTGCCGCACATGGCAGGAGTTTAAGATGTGATTAATTGAAAACTCAAATGATTGCACGGACCGGATAGAATTTGGCAGAGGGCCTGATTTGGCCTCCGGGCCTTGTGTTTGACACGTGACCTAGACTGAAAAAAAAAAAAAAAAATGGACAGCTGACAAACAACCTGACCCCCATACTCTCTCTCTCCTGCTGCCGCCCCCCTCCCTCCCTCCCTGCCTCTCTAGCACAGCTGAGCTACTTTTAGGTCAACAGGCTTAGTTGCCATGTATGCAGCTGTGGTGTACAGTAATGATGATGATGAAACTGCTGAAAGCAAAAAGGAGCTGTGACAGTCCTGCACAGTTGTGACAAGGCACTGAAACCAAGATGACGTGGAGAAAGAAAAGACAGAAAGCCTCGGCCAATAAGGTGTCGACTTGTTACCCTACTTTTGACCCCACCCTCACCATGTTACGGCTTATTACACAGAGCTCTAAAATGCCTTTTTAAAACCATATCAAACCACTGTTTGATATGGTTTGGCACGGCAAAATACACCACCACAATTCAAAATGGGTATACAACACTGCTCATGTCTCAGACATGGACATGCAAGAGTGGACACCCCACCTGTGTGGAGGTGCTGTTGGGTCCCTCGTAGAAGGACCTCTCGGCCTCGTCGTAGTGGTGCTTGTCGAACCAGATGTTCTCGGTCGCTAGACACTGCAGTCCACTCATGTTGATACTGGTGGTCGGGAAGTGACAGCAGAGAATTAGCAAACTGCCTGACATGATTTGTAGATGAATCTGCCAAAGTAATGTTGGATTAAAGGAAACAATCAGCCAACCAATCAATGGCTGCATTATGGGGGCGAAGGGCGCACTGTGATTGGATCGTTGGCCCCGGGGAGGACAACGATGAGAGATTACAACTCAAAATCGCATGCAGAGTGACAAGACATGTTGGGGAAATGGAGAGACACACACACACACACACATCAAAAGCGATGCAATTGACAACTTACAAACAATTTAAGACACGACACTCGTACGAATACCTCGGGCATCGGGTTGGCTATTGGGTTAAACCTAATTTATGGACACCGTGCATTTGGCGAAATTGACTTAATGTCGCTCGTGCTACCTACCTCTGAATATTTAAAGCACACTACCGGATTGTGCGCTGCCAAATGGACAATTACGAACAGATGAAGGCGTTTAAAGCACTTCTATAGGTAGGATGATTCACCCATTATATTTTTTGTAAGACACCAGTCGGGTTAGATCAGTTTGTTGCATTACGGACTGATATAATCCTGATCCTGCTAACAGTTTTGCCATGCATCTTGCATATACATTGCTCTTAACATTGCGCAACTACAGCAGCAGGACGACTATAAATGTCTTCGCTATGCTTGCGGTGTACGTGCAATGGGCACACGGCGACCATAAATATAACCTTCACCAGCGTCAAAACAGAACGTAAGAGTTAGGTAGGCCTAGGTGCCATGTTGTCCTGTTCTCCACACACACACAGACAATGCGAATGGATTACAGCAGCAGACAGACATCCCTTGTTCATCAAGTTGAGGCGGCTTGTGTTGCAGAGTTGCACACCCTGGATTATTAGACAAAAGATTGGCCACCGCTATAGCGCCACCCCCTTTGCAGAGTTTGACCCCCCACAGGAAATGTTACGACGACAAGACCGGGCCTCATGTACCATGTGTCAGTGTGAGTGGTGACAGTTTTATGTTGGGGGTCACTCACTGGTATAAGTCTTTTTGAAATTGTGCTTTCCCAAAAGCAACACACCAGAGCAAAAATAAATTGAAAAAGGAATCAACAAGACACTTGAAGCGCAAATTAAAAAAGAAAAATATATACAAACACACGCAGACACAAACAGCCACAATAAAAAATGTCAAATCCAAAAAGTAAATCAGTTGAAGACAAAATTAAAAAACAAAAATGCATCTCTCCAATATCCCCGGTGAGTGAGGCGGTCATACTTGTCCCGCCAGGGTGTGACCTCCGTCTCGGACAGGCCCCGCTTCCTGTGGGCCGGCCCGCGGCTGCCCTTACCCCCTCTCTCGTTCTCCGAGGAGGTGCGGGTGCGGCCCCTCCCGGCGGGCTGGCGGGGGGCGGCCGGAGACTTGGCGGCCCCGTTCTCCTTGCCGGGGTTCTCCTGCCTCGGGCCCTGGGGAAGCTTTGCGCGCGCGGCCCCGCCGCGGGGCGCGTAGAAGCCCCTGCTGCTGGGGCTCCTCGGGGAGGACGACAGCGTCCCGTTGGCGCCCTTGCCTTCCAGGTAGGCCTGCATGCCGTGCGCCACGGGGCTTCGGCCGTAGGAGCTGGCGCCGCCTCCGGTCGACTCGTCTTCGGCGCCAGAGGAGCGCGTACCGAGGCTTCCCCGCCCCACAGGGGGGCCGCCGGGCTTTTTTCCCGGGATAGCGATCTGAGGGGTCCCTCCTCGCGTGGGGTTAGGGTTAGGCTGATCCATTGCTCAACTAAAATAAGGGGGGGTGGGGGGGGGGATGTCTTAGGTCTGTAGGTCCTACACTCAAGGATACATGAGAAGGGAATAGAAGAGAAGCAACAGGTAGGAGCTGGAGCCACTGGTTCAATAGTACACAGGAGTTACAGTGCATCACTCAAATCACTTTATTTATTTTTTAAAGGAGATAAGTGGAGGTACTAAAAATACACCAAGTACTGCCAATGCAAACAACTGATTAAACAGTTACATGAATGTTTGCTCTTAAAATCAGGCAGATCAGCATATCGCCTACCAGGACCTGCAATATAGCTCTGAAATGTTACTCACGTCGACTGAACCCTTTGGTCGGGGGGGGGGGGGGGGAGTACTTTTACAAAAATTGTAAAA
>JAOPJI010000135.1:10543382-10559314 GCA_027122695.1 Merluccius productus
GGTTTTTCAATGCCCTGTCCGGCGTCCGGTGCAGCATCAAGCCAGGCGTGTATTTGTCCTCCTTTTTGAGACCACTCTGCCAGTCATAGGTCCGTTCGCCGGTCATAGGTCCGTGGTGTGTTACGATCGCGCCCCCCCCCGGTGGCCGGGGGTGCGGGGTGTGGTGCGAGCGCGGGGGCCGCCCCCGCGGGGGGGGGGCCGGTGGGGGGGGGGGGGGGCGCCCCCAGGACTTGTACAAACATTGTAAAAGTACTTTGAAAATGGCAAAAACATGGTGGTAAGTTAGGGTTTGAACCCCCCAGCCGGTGTGTTTTGGGCCCACCTCGGTGGTGTCGGTACCGCTAGCTTAAACCCCATTAGTACCAAAACCCATTAGCTCGTTTTATTAAGTCGCGTTTAACGACGAGCCCGTCCCAAAACCACACAGACCCAAACACCAGAACCGACGACTCCTACACAACCAACATTTCACATCTCAATTCATTTTCGAATGCACGTTTTCTTTTACTTTCTGCAAGGAAGGATAAATAAATATTAATAAATCAGAAGTATTCCCCTTTCCTTTAGTGGCAGAGTAGAGGAAGTTAACGGTGCGATAGGAGAAATAAAGACACACACTCGTGCACTCGCTGTCACGGCGACACCATAGTGTAGTCCGACTTTACAAAAACCCGTGACCCGAACCAAGGGGGGGGTCCGGGCTCAACGTGGTCCGCAGACCAGGACCCGTACGCGACCCAGTCCAGACCAGACCAGACAAGTACGGGACCCGTCGTTAAGGAGAGCCACGTGGCGTAAAAACGTCACACTCAACACGTTATTTCGAAATGTGACCCGCACCGTAAAACAGTTAGTTTTTTATTAACACTTACTTTTGTGTGTTTGGGTCGACGTTAAACCGAGCTGAACCGGGCTGAGGCAGGTTGGACCGGGTAGAGGCGTGCTCTCGGTGGTAATCCGACAGTGGAAGAGAACTTGGACCACCGGTCCCGAGGTATTTCTCTGCAACAAGTGTGTGCGTGTGTGTGGTGGTGGTGGGGGGGGGTCTGCTATGAACTTTTTTTTATTTGTTAAAAAAAGAAACGTAGAGACACTTTCGGTTCCGTCGTTAAATAATAGCGTCGAGAATATTAGTCGCTGTTTTAATGTTGGTCCAAAAAACCTGAATGAATTGATAATGGTCGTTATGTGTGGCCTGTATTCAGTCCCTCCGTAACGGAATGGTATCGTCCATTTGAAACGAAAAGACTACAACTCCCACAACTATTTAAAGAGCAAATCTGTGCTCTCTAAACGTTTTCGTTAATGTAACGTAAATGTATGCAATTAGAGACGTTTTCTCCAATGATTTATCTTCTAATTTCAAACAACTTGACCGAAGTGTGTTATTATGATGGTTATTATTATGATTGTTGTTATTATGATGAGTATTATTATTGCTGTGGTTATAATTATTAGTTATTATCATATTAACCAACAAATTAGTGAACTCTGAACACATCAATTAAAAAATACTTTTATTAATTGATGTATTTTTTTGTGTACTGATTCCTGACGCGCCTGTGGCACTGTCTATCGTCGCCCTATAGGGGGCGACATTGTGACAGTGTGGTGATGGTTTAGTGGCCTCACGCATTGAGAGCACTGGAGTGCATACACTAATGTTAGTTATAATAATAAATGCATATTAGTTATAAATAGACAATGGGAGCTGCCATAAAGGGACATCCACCCAGCGATGCACCAGTGATGATGGCCTGTCCTTAAGGGATAGCCGTCCAGCGAAGCACCACTGATGCACCAAGCCTTTATTCCCTGGGGGGGCTTGGGTTAGGTGGCCAGCGATGCACCAGCGATGTCCTATCATACTGCGATGATGGTAAAAAAGGGACATCCATCCAGCAATGCACCAGTGATGATGTCCTGTCATAAAGGGACACCTGCCTAGCGATGCACCAGTGATGATGACCTGTCATAAAGGGACACCCACCCAGCGATGATGACCTGTCATAAAGGGACATCCGCCCAGCGATGCACCAGTGATGACATATTGAGGGGATAACTTACACATTCAAATATTACAATAATCATTATAATCATAATACTCATTGAGTAGCTTAGTAACCACCATTAGCAACAGCAACACTTATGTAGGTTATCTTCAGTGAAAAAACAACAGCGAGACACTTAATTAAGGTCAATGCAATAACATGGCAGGCCTTTAAGCCATTACTGTCTCCCCTGTGAGCACTGTGCTCCTCCATCAGGGGCACAGTCCACAAAAGCAGGGGCACAACTAAATACAATAGGTGAGTCAAAATAGAGGGATAAATCACAGTTTATTTCACTCTTACAATAAAGAACAGTTATATTTGGCTGCTGCCATTTCTATTTAAGTGATAAATGAACAATAGATGTAAACAAAAACAAAGCATAACTCGCTGTACCGGTGCCCATCACCATTCACAAACAGATTCTCAAATCACAGCCATATCTGTGTTCCAGGAGCGTTTGTAGCTTGGTCTCCTGGACCGTTTGCTGGACGTCCATTTTCCAACCTTCATAACGGAATTTTTACTCCCATATGCAAGGGAAATGGTTGCCCTGGCGAGCCCTTTTATCAATCTTTAGTTAGAGAAAATAAAAGAAATGCATAGACGCTGTGCAAAATAGTATCATCATGTCAGCACCATCAGTGAAATTATTTGTCGTATTACTTCATGCATAGTGGTATTATCGACATTAATCAGTCCGGTCATTACCAATAAAACAAAAACATCTTCTGCAAGGCACAGAAGTGTACAGCGTTTATTCAGCCGTGTGTCTGTATGTGTGTGTTTGTGTGTTTATCCTTTCCATAGCGGAAACGTAAGGTGAACGAGCTTTGTGTCACAGTGGAGCTCGCCGATGCTCTTCATATCTTCAGGGAGGAGGTCGAATCCGAACACCTGCTCAAAAACAGAGCTCTTGAGCACATCACATAAAGCAGACATCAGCCAATCACAGGAATCGCTACGCCACTCCGATACTATAAAGAATATGGAGAATGTAATGAAACAGGCCCAAACAATGGCACATGCGTTTAATAATTTAGAAATAATGTAAAGTTTAGAATATCTTAAGGAACATGCTGAAAGAGAGACACACACGCCCCACACCTTGTTTGTTTTACTCCACGTGAGTAGGGTCCCAGCTCACATGTCTCCCATCATGCAACTTGCCGAGCACTGCCATGTCCCCTTCCTCCAGCTGGAAGCCAACCACCTGCAGTGGCAACCAGGTGGAGAGATGGCAGCGGTGGAAGTGTGAATATGACCATCATATTAGATAATGAGGTGAGGAGTTGGTGACCGGTGACAGATCCCGCATCCAGCGTCTCTCACACACACACACACACACACTTTGACGGAACACCGAAAAAAACAAAACATGCCCATTGCAGATCCCCCTTTCCTTTTATAAGGAGGTAGTGTGTGTAGGTAGATGCAAAGGTTTGGTTATTTTTTTTAACCTACTTGGCAGTTCTCCTCTATCCTCTCCTTTTTGGTAGATTTGGGTATTGTGACAACTCCATTCTGAAAGGGGAATACATTTTCACATTAACCAGAAGCTGAGTGAGAAAAATGTATATAAAAAATGTATGTGGTATGCTTATGAATCAATATCTACCTGTATGCTCCATCGGATGCAGATCTGCGCAGGCGTGCGTCGATACTTTTCCGCCAGTTTGAGGACAGTTGGGTCACCCAGAGATTGTCCCTTGGCCAAGGGGCAGTACCCTTGAAACACGATGCCCTCCTTACGGCAGTACTCCATCAGCTGCCTGGGCTGCTGGTACACATGGTACTCCACCTGGCAGGACACACACACACACACACACTGACTTTAAGAATAGAAACCATAAATGGCACCATACATTTATTTTGGAATGGCAAAGTAGGTGATTATTAAAATCCAATGGAAATGTTTAGCCGTTGAACGGGCACATAATCCATATAAAATATAGGTGTATGCGGTCTCAGTGTTAGAAAGTCCTTGTTGCATGGTTTGTTCTTCTCGTCCTTCTCGCTCCATTTTCCTTCGTCATCATCGCCAAAATTACCATATTCATTTTGAATGTCACCCAAATTGATGGGAAACCCCTCTGACAAAACCAACTTGGAGGGTAAATAGTATGTGCAAGAAATGAAAGTTAAAAAGACAAACACACAGTCAGCAACCCCATTATTAGAAATACCTTTCATAATACGGGTTAGGGTTTGGCCTCTGTAAATCCTAAACAAAAAATGTCTCTATAGCCCAACTGTTAGAGCATGGCATTGACACTGCCAGAGTTTGGGGTTCGATTCCCACTGGGGCCAGCCATGCCAAGAATGTATGCACTCACAGTATTGCAAGATGCTTTGGATGAGCATATGTGGTTATACCTGGTCTTACGATGAACTCGGCGGGGTGCTTACTTGGTTAACATGTGGTACCACACGACAGTCTTCCTTAAGCTGTTCTAGGTGGTGGACCAAAAAGTTGCTAACTCCAATAGCACGGCACACGCCTAAAGAGAAAACTGTGGTGTTAATTGTGTTTAACATTTGAATTACACTTGTGGTTAACAGTTTGACCTCATATTCGATATTGGCTCTTTATCATTGTTGATTTACAAGCACCTCTGTTTAAAACAATTGAAAAAAAATTGATTAATATATATTATTCATTAGTATAATAACCGATGAAGGCTATAGATGTATTGGTTTGTTTTGTCTTTCTCGTGATGCTCACCCTCGTCATACAGCTCCTCGAGGGCCCGCCAGGTCTCTGCTCTCACCTCCCGGTTGGACCGGCCAGGTTGCAGAGACTCGGGCCAGTGCATCAGATACAGGTCTGGAAGGAGGAGAGAGAAGGAGTTTAACAAGAAGAATGGATGGATACGGTCAAGAAACAACAGGGTGTATATACAATAGGGAAAACATAGTGGTAAATAGAGGAGTGAAATGATAAGTGAAGTGATGTTTGTGAATATAGTTTTTTACTATTACCAATTAGTCATTTTGCACAGTTTTATTATTATTGTTGCTTCTTTTAATTGTTTAAATTGCATTAAATTGTGTTATCTTGTACATTTAATTTAGTATATATTGTATATTGTTTAGTATTGTACATTTTACATTGGTTGGCATTCTGTGGACAGCAAAGCAAGATTTTCATTGTACAGGGAAACATGTTTTCTATTGTGCATATCCATATCCATTTTGTTTAAAATATGATATTATTGCCAGACAAACTGCAAATATGTTGAACACAAAATGTCTGATCATAGCTTGTAAGCTGCCTACTTTAAAAACGCTTTGAATCTTGAATGGACAATTGGACAATTGTCCAAAAGGTAATATTTAGATAGGTCATCAATGAGCAGGTAAGGTTGGCCATCATTCTCAGGGATGCGGTTCAAGTCTCAAATGGACGTCCATGCATATATCAGCAGACACACATCAGGTATGGATACTTCAACGACACAACTACCATAGCGTAATAAACATCCAAAACCGGGGAACGCTTTTTTATTTCAAGAAAGACTGAACCCCCATACCAAAATAGTCCACCCCCATCCGAGAGCAGGACTCGAGACAAGCCTTCTTGGCAGCTTCATATCCATAGTCTCCGGGCCAGAGCTTGTCGGTGAGCCACAGATCTCCCCTCGGGACCCCGCTGGTCCGGACCGCCTCGCCCAGCTGCTCCTCGCAGCCGTACCGCCGCGCCGTGTCCACGTGCCGCACGCCGCACTCGCCGAGCGCGTGGAGCACCGCCGCGCGGCAGAACCCTCCGCGGTGGGACGTCCCTGGAGGGACGGCGAGACAGGAGGCCGTCGGAAATAGATATTGACAATGCAATGTCTATATCTATAATCGTTATTCTTACTGGTGAACAAAAAGGAATGACTGATATCTATCTGTAAATCAGTTTTGACTAGTCGAAATGGCATTGCTGCACGTGAATGTATATTTTATTATTTGCAACATGTCCAAATTGTTTTACAGATATCCTAAATTATTTCAATGTCATTTTAACATAGTCAACATTACATTTTGACATGTCGAAATGTCATTTAGCGAACACTAGCGAAAATCACTAACGTTAATTAAAAAGTTGCCGTACGCGCAACACCTACCGCACAACCAATAACGTTACAGAAGTGAAAAGTCAGGTGACCTTCGACCACAAAAGGAGATTAACAATACGAGATGAGTCCAGTAAAATGTACCTAGCCCAAGTATCGGCATCTGTAGCCCGTTGGACAGCTGCACCGTAGTACATAGCGACGACGGCATGTCTTGAGAACTAAACTAAACTATGAAACTAAACTAAACTATAGCTTAACACAATCAGTACACACCTACAGCATTCAAATAACACAGGAAAAAAAACTACACGTTCATGTATAATGAGCTTCCGGTTCATCCCAACGCGACTTCCGGTTTCTTCCCAATTTAAGGCGGAGCGCTAGTGGGAAAAAAAGAAAACAAACCGCCACAGTTGGAGGCTAAATACACATTTTTGGGCCAGACGCACAGCGACTCGCCTGGTGGGTGAAACCATAAACTACACGTGTGTTTATTACTACACAGTAAAGGTATACATATCTAACCTGGGACATTTATTTTATTTTGCAGCACTGTTAGCGGATAGCTAGCTCCGCGGCTCTCCGGTTCCCCGTCCACTTACATGGCGGGGTGGCAGTTAAGTGAACCTCGTCAAACTATTTGTTTTCAAGGTGACGCCAAATCACCAATGACAACACAATGAGGTAAATGGTTAAAACAATGGTTAAAAAATGTACATATATATATGTATAGTTGGGCATCGTGTACACAACTAGTGCTCTTTTTAACCCAGGTGGCTCCCCCGTGGCTGGATGAACCTCCGCAGGGCTCACCTGGTCTGGCCGCTGCTGCTGCTGCTCCTGGTCGGCGCGGCGCTCGCCGCCCTGCTGCCGCCGGCAGAGGAGCAGCAGCGGCGGCTTGGGGTGAACCGGAGGACCGCCTCCGACCATCTTGGTGCTGCTGCTGCCGGTGCTGATGGCGCAGGAGAAGGCGAAGAAGGCGAAGCGGGGGAGAGGTTCACCGTCATCATGCAGACGTACAACCGCACGGACGTGCTGCTGAGGCTGCTGAACCACTACCAGGCGGTGCCTCGTCTCCGGAGGATCATCATAGTGTGGAACAACGTGGGGGAGCAGACCCCCCAGAAGCTCTGGGACTCCCTGGGACCGCATCCCGTGGAGGTGGTCTTCAAGGAGCAGAGTAGCAACCGGATGAGAAACAGGCTCCAGTCCTTCCCCGAGATTGACACGGATGGTAGGTTTATATGAGTGTGTTATTTGTGCGTTGAAGAGCTCTGGAGAGTTGTGTTTGTAGTTCTGCTTCCCCCTGCTTGACCTACTCTCACCTTGGCTGACCCTCTAGCTGTGTTCATGCTGGATGATGACACCCTGGTCAGTGTCCCGGACATCAGTTTTGCATTTTCCGTCTGGAAGGTAATTCCAGAGAGCAATACGTCAAACATCATAATCATTATTGTGTCGTTAAAACGAATGTGTTTAGTACTAGTAGGTTGGCTTGATGGGCCGTGTTTCCTATTTGCTCCACAGCAATTCCCGGACCAGATTGTGGGGTTTGTTCCCCGGAAGCACGTGGTCACAGCAGGACTGTATAGCTATGGTAGCTTTGAGCTGCAGGACCCTGAGCTTGGTGGAGGGGACAGGTACAACATTTTATCCAAGCATCTAGGAATATCTACAGCCATACTGTAAGAAGGCTACTGACGCTAAGGCAACCGATACTACCAACAGGGGTTTGATCAGATTTGCATAACTGGTTCAGCATTACCCCTGTATTTAGTAATCCGCCTCATGAAACATACTTTCTTTTCTGTGCACATTTCTCACTCACAGGTACTCCATGGTGTTGATCGGGGCGGCTTTCTTCCACCGCCGCTACCTGCAGCTCTTCCAGGAGCAGCCGGAAGCGGTGCACGCGCTGGTGGACCAAACGCAAAACTGCGACGACATCGCCATGAATTTCGCCGTGTCCCTCTATTTGGCGCAGCAGCCGAGGTCCTCCCAGGGCGCTTCCCGGTCGAGGGGCGTCGTGGCCAGCAGGCCGTCGGGGGTGTTCGTCAAGCCCGTGGACTTCCGTAACCTGGAGAAGGAAGCAGGCAGCGGCTACCTGGGGATGTGGCATCGCCCCGAACACCTGCTCCAGAGGTCCTACTGTCTGAACAGGCTGGCACAGATCTACGGCTCCATGCCCCTCTGCTTCTCCAACCTCATGCTCTGCCAGTTTGGATTCCCCAGCTACGCTAACCACAAGAGTAAAGGCTGACACTGGGGATCTGTCGGTGGCGGGATGGCAAGCTGCTGGGGACAATTTCAATGAAAGGCGGACTTGAGTAACACTCTGGTATGTATATGGGCCGTGGCTGTTGAGGTGTCACTTGGTGATGGCGGTTCAGAGTGGGGGGGGGTTTCTGTTCTTAAGACTCAAGATGTTGGGCTTTCCTGTGCGTATGCGCCACAGGATAGAGATTAGGAATGCGGGATACAATATGAAATCTTCTCACTACATTTATTTGATGTCTCAGAGTTAAGACCTCATTGAAGATAAAACGTTTGCAGTAAATATGTGATACTTATTGGCCATTGACATCGTCTAGGACAAATAATGAATTATAAACACTGCTTGTTCATATCCTTGACTGACAATTTGTGTTTCTCCATCAATTATATTAAGCAACAAATATTTAATGCCTTCAATGCCTTCCCTATGCTTGTTTCCTTATGTGTAGATGATCTGTTGTTGGCCTCAGCGGAAATACGGGAGTAACGAGAAGCAGTTTTCAAAGATGGATACATTTGAACTTATTCGGTCTAAAGGGTCATTGGTGTATAAACATACATGTTGCCATTTCCAAAGTTGTTTTCATCTCAGGTTTTTACAAAGCTTTTACAATTTCTCAGTTGGTTGCCTGTTCATTTCAGCAAGTATTTTTGTGAACCTCCACAGTACAGTATTAATATTTATTTTGAATGAACTAAGATCTAAGAAAATACATGCCATATTATGAATGTATGAAATGTTAATTGTTAACTCAACTTATTACTTAACTAATTTGTGTTGTTTGACTTTTTGCTAGGTATTTTGCTTGATATGATTTTGACCGATCCATAAATGTGTGTACTTTATATTTCATTGAAATGCATGTTTGTATATTTTAATGAAGCACAATTAAAAAGGATTTATAATTTGGAAAATACATATCTTAACCTGCTCAATCCAAATTAGCAATTTGGTTAATGGCATAAAAACAATTCATTTAAATGACTGCTAGAATACGGCAATTACCACCAACATGGAATAAACACTTGCTTTTATTGAATAATCAAATTGATTGCGTCCAGCAATTACATCTGTTAGTAAAATTAGCTTTTTTCTCCATTTTCATTTTTTCAACATTGTCAACCTCATTTAAAATTACGCTCATTGTGGATACTTGTGTTCAAAACTTTAATGTCTTTGAATCTACTTTTTTTTTTGGCACAAATGTCCCAGAAAATGAGACCATTAATTATTCTCTATTTAGATATATCCAACAGGTAAAATGAGAATTAGCACCACTTCTATGCTAATTTTATATTACATTTCAATATATTTTAACACATGGAAACATGCAGCCAGTATTGCATCCAATTGTCACTTTTATTATCTCCAATTTGTTTGCATTGTCAATCTCCTGCCAAAAATATATAGGCTATAATTGCCGCTCATCATGTCATGCATCATGTTTCGTCATGACAACCTCTTGCCTGGCTGCAGGGAAATAAATGGCACTGTTTTCCTCAGTGTGATTGAAGATGGCTCCAATAGTCTGCCATGAACACGCACTTTTCTGACTAAATCCTACTCTCACCAGAGTTCAGATTTTAGTTTGCCTAACCTGCTTCTTGGAGCTGGTCCCTGGTCATATTCTGCACCAATAATACCTTACCATCATCAGTTATCCCAACCCTCCAATCAGAGCTCTCCCATTACCAGTGCTTCAACCTCAGTCACAAAACCAATAAAACAACTGTGTAAACAAAAGACGTTCAGTTCAATGACCATCTCATAAGTTACAGAATGTGTGCGTATGGTGTCCCCACCCGGGGGTGCTGGGCTGTCTGAGGGTCTCACAGAGACCCTGGTCCGCTGCCTGGTCTCTTCCCACTGCTACCATGGGAACGGATGTTATGCCAAAGCTTCACAAAGGGCTCCCTGTTCCTCCAGATAACTTTGTGGCCGTATGCTACGTACCATCTGTGGGAGAAACCGTTAGAAACTAGCTAGCATGTAAACCCTTTGACTAAAAGTAGCTTGTAATGTAACTGTAAATCTTTTAGCATTCTATGATACACATTTCTAAGCCTTTTTTTCACAATCCAATAAGAACGTCATTGTAATCAATATGTAACTAATATGTAATCGAATGGTATTTGCTACATAGGCGTGACACACTTACACTCCAAAAAGAGCCCCTCCAAGGTGAGCCGCATGATCCAAAAACCGCCAGCCCATAACAAGTCCCGCTGTGTCTATGGCGATGAGTGCTTTCAAGGCCTGGGGACAGAAAACCGAGTAAGGATGACAGCCTAAAGCAGCTTGCTTTAGGTCAGTTGCCAGTACATTTACTGAGTCAATTGGCTACTTTAAACAGAAACACACACACACACACACACACAAACAACACTTTCGATTGGAAGTTTGATGTACACTTTAAATACCGATGTACTATGTACTACATAGCACATGCGCACACTGACGCAGTCCCACTTGGTGTATATCACCTTACATTCCCTGCTGTAAACGTGATCATGGGAAGGAGGATGATGCCAAGTTTGGCCTCTGGCACCTTGGTGCAGACCGCTGCGAGCACCGTCATCACCGCACCGGACTGAAGTTGAAACAAGAGGACATCAAATGTTATTTTTGGAATTATTTATTATTGTCTTGCATTTCCATTTCTAGCTAGTTGTAACACATTTGCTGTGCTAAAATCATAAAATGACCATGATATGTCATCCGGGATTAAGGAAACATGCCAAGTCTAAATACTGGCTTCTCCTTTGTTCTCCATTGAATAAATAAATAAAGCATACATTATTGTCGTATACATTAGCTGATGAACGTACAGTGTGGGACTCGTCGTCGCCTTTCATTGGCCAAATACAATATTTGCGCTCGTCTTAAAATAAAATGGTGTGCTTGTGTTGGTTCAGTGTCCTCAACCTGGCAACCCGCCTGAGCTTGGAGTCTGGGGAGGAGGGGGGGGGCCGGAGACGACTCTCTCCAGTATTGGGAATTTGGACCGCTGTTCCCATTTTAAATGCTCGGTGTCAGTGTTACATATAATACCTTTAACATACAATTAGGTTGGGTGGCTCAAATCCCTAGTGCACTAACCATGTAGGCGCTCCAACTTGTAGCGACCCAGGCTGGATTCCAACCTGCGTCCCTATGCTACATGTCTTATTTCCCCTTCTCTCTTTTAACCCACTTTCCTGACTATCTTCACTGTCCTGTCCATAAAAGCCCGAAAAGCCCATGCAACTATACATAATGCATGCAGTATATGAAAAAACATTATATATTAACATATTATGAGGTCATCGAGGACTGCTTACTGCTCCTAACGAGGGATACAGGCGACCAGTGGCTGTCTTAGTGCAGTAGCTGACCATGTTAGAGATCACACCTGCAACAAGACAGAAACAAACAGGTGTGTGAGCTGAAGCCGGCAGCTAGCATACAAACAATTACACAGAAATCACCCGCTTGTAATTACGACGGCAATGTCCGTTGGTCTAATCCACCTCCTGTTATTATATTTAAGTGTATAATTAACTTCAACTAATTTAAAACAAATACAGTGAGGTATAGTATTTGTATATTTAGTATGTAATTTTTTTTTTTATAAATTGTGAAGTCATGCTTTCTCCTCGGGTAGTTTGAGACAATAAAAAACAAAAAAGGTTTATCTTAAAAGACACACTCAGCAAAGCATTTGATCTGTTCATTAGATCGACGTGTCATGTAAAAAAGTTTGATATAATCCCCTTGGAACGCATGATGCAAGTGAAACCAACCAGTGAGCCAATATGCACTTTCAAAATAAAAGTCTCCCCAAAAACAAATGGCTCTTACACGGAGCGCCGTAATCACCCACACTGCCACACAACCACCCTGTTTATACACGTATGACGATTGAATGTATGCATTATATTATCTATAGTAGCTTCCTAGCAGGGGAGAGTTCATCGTTCTCTGCTTCGTACCGGCGGAGAGGTAGACGGCGAGGAACTGCTCCCTGCCCAGAAGGGAGACGATGCTGGTGGAGAAGGTCCACAGCACATACATGTTGGCCACCATGTGGATGACGGAGTAGTGGCTGAAGGAGGAGAGGACCATGGGAAGGCACCGCGTCTCTGATGTCAGAGGATAGAACCAAACTGTTATTATTCACTATTCATTCATACATTAGTCCGAAGCAGTGAATTCAGATGCATGTCAGTAAGGAGCTGCTGGTAGGCCTACAGGTAGGATGTGGACACAGGGGACTGAACCAAGCACCTTCCGACCGGGAGGAAAACACCCTAGCCATTACTCTCTTCCCGACACGATGTATAGGAATTCATCATTTCAACATGTGTAGTATAAGTGATGATTGGCTTTTACGAGGGAGTAAAGGTGTTCCTCGAGTTTGAACACAAGGGTGTAATGTGATTTCACAATGATGCATTGTAAACCATTTCTTCATCTTAAACGCTATCTCCATCACCCAGTAGGTTACCAGAATAGATCATAATATGCCGCGTGATGTTTTTTTTTACCACTGCACGTTTCTGTAGACGAACCGAACAGAGATCCAACTCACTGGAGGCTGGGTTGGAGGTGAAGTATTTAATCATGGTCCTTTGCATAGCGGGGATTCTCCAGCAGCACAACACCAAGGCGTTGACCGCTATAATACCTGGGGGAGAGAGAGAGAGAGAGCAGGACGGACAAACAGTGACGACCCGAACAAATGCCAGTTGATATCTATAGAAGATAACAACATTATTCCAGACCTCACCTGTCCATCCAGCCATGATCTGCCATTTTTCTGACCTCTACAGGCAGCAAATGTTTAAGATTTAGTATAATTATTAAGTCGACCACAAAGATTACACTGTAAGTGAGATTAGTTGCCTGTAGAGGTTAGAAAAATGACAAATCATGTCTGACAGATGAGTATGTACGTATACTTTAACAAAAAGGTGGAAGAGAGGCCGGAACGATGCTATGCATAACATTCAAATTGCAAAAATACTGATCTGTATCTTTTCAGAAATCCCAAACTAGAATAAACATAAACAATCGTGTTCATTCATCTCTTAAGGACGGATTTCCATACCTTTTCAGACATGTTCTAGACTTGAACATGTCTGAAAAGGTATGGAAATCCATCTGCGTGTGGGTGTGTTGTTGTGCTTAGCGTGTCGTACCAGTAGCGGTCCTCTGTCCCTCGGTGAGGCTGCTCCACACGTCTGTCGCCGTGGACAACAGAAGGATGAGCTGCTTCTGGACGCCGGTCAGCTGGTTCCACCAGTCGTGCCAATAGGTCATGTCCTCTGAACCCTGGAGCCCACGTTGCACTAAATAACTATTTGAGTTTGATTCGTCGAAAAGATTTGCGTGCTAGAGTGCTGCTAGACTCACCTGTAAATCCTTGTCTGCTTTCGCCTCTTCCCTGTCTGTGTGAAATCTCGACTTCAGGGACTCGTACTGCATTATGGCCGCCACGCCAAAGGAACAGCCTGTAAACTGGCATGGAGTCAGACCACAAAACGGACACCGGCCCATCGACGCGTCACCACGCCACTGTTTTAGTGTTTGGACGTGGGGCCGAACGCACAGCATTTACAGGTTCATTAGAGCTGAGGGAATGGATGCATGCAAGAGTGTGACCTACCCCTATTGTGAAAACAAACGGCTTTAACAGCGTTGGTCGGGCCTTGGGAGGATGTGGTGGCGGCGGCGGTGGCCGTGGTGGTGGCGGTTTGGGGGGACATTTCACACGGCCTGGCCCTTCTCCTTTGGACGGGGCGAGTTCAGCTTCTAGGGAAACGCTCCCTTTCTTTGTATCTGGTCTTTTGGCCTCCCGGCGGAAAGCGCGCCTCGGCTGGTGCTGGTGTGGGTTGAGTCTGTATGCGGGGGGGGCAGAAAAAAGGTGGATTGGTTTATTTGAAAATGTATTTATTTATCTGCAATGAATTTACAACCTGAACCTGACCCAACGGACGTGCACGCCCACCTTTCTGACCACCTCCACATCCATCCCTTTTACAGTCCACCACTCAATGACTAAACATGCATGAAGACACTCAACTCCTCAACTGCAAGTGTACATTTATAGACCTAAAAACACAAAATACAATGATGGCAGGAGATGTCGTTTAATAGGCATATGACGTAGTAGTAGTACAGCAGGCCTATCTGGCTTTAACACACTCAGTCCACTCACTTACTATCAGATGAAGCACTAGATGAGGTAAGGGGGGCTGTCAATGGCGGTGTGCAGCTTCATAAACACACACACGCGCGCGCGCGCACACTCACGCGCACATACACACACACGCGCACACACAAACTTACCTGGTATCCCCGGGGGGAGATCGGACGAACTGACTTCTGGTCCATCTCAGCACACATCCTCGCCACGCCATGTTTGTCGTGACCCCTGCCTGCAGTCGGTGCCCGCCGAAGCCCCGCCCACCCCGACCAGCGAAGCCCCGCCCACCCCCGAACAGCGAAGCAACCGGCGCCCATCCCCGCCCAGCGAGTCGGCGGCGGCGCGCGGCTCAAGACAGCCCCCTGGCGGCGCGGCCCTGCGCGTCCCCGCTGCTTACAGTAATGACTTTAAGGTGGTGGGGGGGGGGGGGGTTGCTGCCCTCTAGTGGCGCATGCGTAAATGGAGCCTGTACTGTGAAAAAGTTTCAAACCCCGAGAGAGTGAGGTCGAGGTGTTACTGAGATGGATGGATACCGCAGGCTATGAATGGTGATAGTGAGCTTATTGCAGTGTGGATTTGATGGAAATGATCTTGGTTTGAGTCGGATTTCTGCGTTAGCATTGTTGGTTGTCTTTGTAAAATAATCAATCATCGTGCGTTGGTTGATTATTTAACGTTTCGCTTTGAGAATTGTGTTTGTTCATGCCAATAAAGCATATTACAGTAAATTGCATTGAATCAGAGAAATGTGTGTGTGTGTGTGTGTGTGTGTGTGTGTGCCAGCGCTCCAGAAATAGGTTAAGACGGTGGAACTGCACTGCAGATACTGCAGTCTGCATCCCCTCCAGTTTACCTAGTGTAATTGAAAAGAAAAACAACCCTTACCCAGTCATAATGTCATTGATATCGGGGGAACAAATCACACAGGATGTTCAATTCCAGAGAGAGAGAGAGAGAGAGAGAGAGAGAGATGAGAAGAGGGGAAGGGGTTGGTAAAATGCTTCTGCTGGTGTATGTGTGAACTCCAAGGACACATTTTCAAGTTAAATGATATGCTACAGTTGTAGGCAATTGTGTTTGTGTGTGTGTGTGTGTGTGTGTGTGTGTTGTTGCGAATTCCGGTGGAAGGAGCCAGTCGACACACAGGATCGCGTTTTAACTCACTTTATTTGTTTAGCTTAGGTCTATTATCTATGAAGCAAATGGCGAGGTATTGTTTGATTTCACGCGTGGAGAAGGACCCGTCCGCTCCAAAGCTGCATCTAGGTCGTTCTGCCCGCGTCTCCCCGCTCTGTGTTCAAAAAACGTCATGGAGGCGTGGCCTCCACGACACGTGATAGAGGCTACCCTGATTG
>JAOPJI010000135.1:10600195-10611845 GCA_027122695.1 Merluccius productus
AATAGAGACGATCTTAGTAACGACATGGCAACGTTACCTTATTACTCCAGTAAATAGAGACGATCTTAGTAATGACACGGCAACAGGGAAGCTTTCTAAACGTAGTCCCATCCGAGTCCGGTCCAAGTTGACAGTTATTAACGTTTCGTTTAGCACATTCATCGTTAGACCGGTGATAAGGCTGCTCATGTTACGACACGTCATAGCCGTGCATGTTATCGAAAAATAATGCACACCTCCCCAGCCAATCAGAATTGAGTATTCGCCACAGTATAATCAGGCATAGCACCTTGTCGAGTGTGATTGTGGTGTGTGTGTGTTGTTGATAGCTGGTTTAAGCAGCCTCACCTGGCCCGAGTCAGACTGATGAGACTCTGGGGCTGGGTGAGGCTGCACGCCTGTGGTGCATTGGGGTAAGCAAGGCACACATGATAAATCAGCCATCGCCACACACACTCAGGAGAGAGCTCAGACGTGTCAGCATTCAACACCTGCTCTGGCTGCAACTGTAACGTTCTGCCACGTTCTCCTGAGCACGCTCCCCGCCAGTATATTACCTGGTTGCTCATTCATCCTGCCAATGTCCCGTCTGGGGCGCCAGTGCGGCAGTAGAGCCTGGTGCCACGCTGGCGCCTAAGTGGCTTTGCTGGGCTCCGCCGACGCACAGGACACAGGTCGATGTTGTACAAACCACTTTATATTGGAGCGTTTGGCAGAATGCGTTTTGCTCAGAGCAGGTGTTCAACATGAAGATCTCTCCCGGGTGTGTGTGTGTGGGATGACGGCTGGTTTATCCAGTGTGCCTCGATTACTCCCAGGCACCACAGGTGTGCAGCCTCGACCAGCCGCCGAGTCTAATCAGACAAAACAAATCCACATAACGCAAAGGAAATTATACAAACCAAACGTGCGCTGATGCAAACGTAGAAGTACTTGACACTCGATAAACAATACCGATAGAAAGCGAAACAAGTGAATAACAGAATAAACGTACAGCCATTGCTTTGTGAGGGCGAACAAAACCATTGATGCACCCATCAAACATTTCCACCATCGTTTCACATCCGTGAGG
This sequence comes from Merluccius productus, assembly GCA_027122695.1. Classification (NCBI taxonomy): domain Eukaryota; kingdom Metazoa; phylum Chordata; class Actinopteri; order Gadiformes; family Merlucciidae; genus Merluccius; species Merluccius productus. The sequence continues at coordinate 10,601,268 of JAOPJI010000135.1, forward strand.
GAAACCCAAAGCATTTATTTCCTGCTTCCTGTGAATTACATCACAAATAATGAATGCAATTGCAAGTTTGCCTGCCTTACCTAATAACTAAAGCCTAATACTGACTATGCATGACTACCACTACTACTACTACTGGCTAAGACTACAATATTGACTACTATGAATATTGACTACTGGCTACTTAAATAAATCCCCGTTCTCTTTGTAAATACATGGCTGTTTACAAAGAGACATTTATATCTCAGCTTCCCGATAATGTGTGTATCGTGAGTTAATCGCATGGCCTCGGATGTTTTTGCTGATAATGAAAACAGGGTCAGGATAGGATAGGAGATGCTGAGGTGACCTAACACTCCAGTGGTCTTATCTGCTCTAGCTCAGTGTAATCATCGTCACCTTAACGCTGACCTTGTTTCTGTCTGCCCATCCATCTCCCCCAATCTGATCCCCGCTGTCCCTTTTCTATATTCTCCCTCTACTTGTCCTCTACCTCTGAGTACTGCATCCTCCCCCCTCCTCTTCTCTCACCTCCTCTGTTCTCACCATCTCTCCACTCCTCTATCGTCTCATATCCTCTCCTCTTCTGTCATTCTGCTCTTCTCTTGTTCTCCTCTCCTGTCCTCTGCTCTGCTCTCCTCTTCTTTCCTCTCCTTTCTTTCTCCTCTCCTCTGCTCTCCTCTTCTTTCCTCTCCTTTCCTTCGTCTCTCTTCTCCTCTCCTTCCACTCTCCTCTCCTCTCCTCTATTCCCATCTCATGTCCTCTCCTTCCCTCCTCCTCCTCCTCCTCCTCCTCCTCCTCTCTGCAGTGTGTATGTACCGGGAGCCATCAATGCATGAGATTGAGGAGAAGCAACGCTCCAGGAAGAGCTCAGGGACTCCCACTATGAATGGAGGAAAAGCCGTCCATCAGAACTCTTCATAGCAGCTGGGGGCGGGGCTTCCATCCGGGGGGGTGGGGGGGGGAGGAGGTGTGGCAACGTTGCAACTTAAAGGGAAGGAGTCATCACTGACCCCCCCCCCCCCCCTTCCCTCAACAAAAAAAAAACGCACCACCATACCCTCTTTATAAGGGGGGGGCGGGGAGTTGCCGCGACAATGAGGAGCTTGTACTGTACACCCAACCAATCAAAAAAAACAACAAAAAAAACTAAACTGAACTCTTGCCTGTGAAATTCTTTTAGATAAATTATGATCAATCCAGACGATATGAAAGACACATTTTCAATCAGGATTTGACCTTACATTTTATGCAAAAAAGAGAAAAAGCTGTGACAAACATAAGAATGGTGGTCTCTCATAGGTCATATAAATACAAATATCTATCGTTTCCAATGTATGCTGTGAACAATTAGCTTTAAGACGAGTTACAAATGTCATGCATTGGTAATATCTTTTTTTTTTTTTGGATTGCTGTGACACTTCCACACGCTTTACTGTGTTATTGTTGTCAATAACAATTATTATGTCAATTAATAATGATCAGTACTACTCTGTTGTTACCTCACCAGCTCGGTTAGAGACCGCGGTCGACTCCGCCTCTTGTGTTTCGTAGGAACGAATCCCTCAAGAAGAAGTAGTTCCCACTGCTAGCCCTTGACGGTGAACGTGAATGTCTCGCGCAACCTAGTCAAAGTGTTGGGAGGTCAGACTGAATGTTACTGTAATGTAAGAATCTGATTGGTGGAGATGTGGGGTGTGGGGGTGTTGGGGGCGTGCGATCTGATTTGCTCAGGGTGCTGTACTGTAAGTTGGACTGATTGGTTGTTTATCCACGGGACGAATAGGGTTGCTCCGGAAGCGTTCCCGGGAGAGTCCTGTCCCCCCCCCCTTCCCCTGGCCAGGCGGCGGGACTGTTATAAGCAATACAACTCAGACGAAGAGACGTCTCAAACGAATCTCCAAGCGACACTAATAGCAATGAGTGTGCGTTCGAACGTCATTGGCTTGTAAAACGATTGATGTACGTACAAAGCAGGGTTTTTAAAGTGGTCCGGAGGGACAGAGGCTCGCTCCAAGGTCCACAGTAGTCCTCCCAGCGGTTCCTTTCTGTCACGAGAGAGAGCAACAACAAAAAAAAGGAGATCTTCTTTTTTCGGCGGCGTTAAGCGCGGCGGTCTCTCTCTCTATCTCTGTCTCTCTCTCTCTCTCTCTCTCTGTCCCCCAGAGACTCCCCCAGAGGGGCGAGGTAAGGGTGGTGATGATGATCACAGCCACTGTGATAGCCACGGACGGTTATCCTCATCATTTGCACCTCGAGAATCACAGCTCTCTCTGCTCTGCATCTGTATGACTGCGGGTCACGACCACAAAAATCATACAAAAAAAACCAACAACTAAACAAACAAAAAAACAATCACAATAACGAAAAAAAAAAAAAAAAGATATAGCATTTGTGCTTTCAATCTATATGAACAAACCATGATGTCATCTTTGATAAACAAAAAAAAATAAACTAAAAGGTTTGGACTGTTTCAGAAGGGGTCTGGCCTTAGACAGGCTTGTTGTTGTTGTGGCGGTGATGGGGGGTCTTTTGCTGCAGTGCCCTCTCTTTCCTTCACCGCAAATGGTAAACGATAAGCTATTAAATAGATGGGTGGACAGGGTGCATCATTGTTTAGAAACTTGCTAATTAAGTTTTCTCAATTATCTTTAGTAGTGGGGGTAACAGCAAATGGGACTCGGATCGATTTGTGTTTTTTTTGTTTTTTTTATGCATTGACGTAACGTGCAGAGTAATTGTATCTTAGTTTCTATTGTATTAGTCGGTAAAACCATACGGTCTCCATCTGCTGTTTGTTTATTTTTTATTTGTGTGATCTGTGAAGTTAGTCATGTGTTGCAGCATTGCGGCGGAGCAGCTTTGTCTATTTTCATAAAAAGCTAAGGTAGAGCGGTGGTGCACCTCCTCCTGCTCCTGCTCCTGCTCCTGCTCCTGCTCCTGCTCCTGCTCCGGATCCCATCCTCCACTGATATTGGATCATCTAACTCAGGAAGTCTTACAATTGTCCAATGAACGCCTGTCCGCGTTGTTCAGCACCACCACAACAACAACAACAACAACAAAAAAAGCCTTTTTTTGTTGCTGTTGTTGTTGTTGTTGTGCTGCTCTTGAGAAACGTGGCAACATAAAACATTTTGTTCATCAGTGATCAGTGGCGGTCTGGGGGCGCAGCGTGAGCAGGGGGTCGAGGAAAGGGATCATATATATATATATATATAGTCTACTATATAGATATACTATACAGCGGAGACTAAAATCATTGACCATTCATTATAACACACCGATGGCCTCTGTTGTTGTTGTTGTTGTTGTTATTGTTGTTGTTGTGTATTTTGACCAGGAAAACACACCATTTTGTACGCAGCGTGAGGACCGTAATGGTAGACGTCCACCAGCTTCTGCATCTCTACTAGTTGTGGTTGAAGACAACTCTTTATCTGTGGTAGATGAACAGCACACTGCAGTACAGAGCAGATACCCAACGGGTCTCAGTCGTGGACCCGTATATATATATATATATATATATATATATACATATAAATATATATATACATACCTATATATACATATATAATTATTTTATTTCCATTTTAACAAGTCTTCCACCTGGTTCCCAGCTAGCGTAGCGTAGCTGGCGCAGGCCGCTTTTTTGCGAGAGCTAACGGTAGATGAGTTAACCTTCCCATAGCTCCCAACTACACATTATCGAATATGTATATAAGACGAGATACTAAAAAGGCATAAAGCTTATTTATACCAGCATTAAGCAGCCACGCGTTAAGTGAGTTCACATACCGGTACATTGTCGACAAATAACGCTGTGGACGGCGAAAAAAAGCATGGGGATGAAAGGAGAATGGGTGTGAAAATGCATAAGATGGCGATGAGGATTTAATGAGAGCACTTTCTGTGAATATGGGATTTATAAAAGCGTATAAGGAGCTGTCGGGGGTCATATGCGAATATGTAAAGCGGAAAAAAAAAAAGATTTATGTATTTTTATTTATTTTTATGTTTGCAGATTATTTCACCACATTGGAACTCACTCATATATGCATTATGAATTGTGAGATTAAATAAAAAAAAATAAAAAATGCATTGATAATACAAAAGAAAATAAAAAAATTATCTGAATGACGTTAGTGATTGTTTAAGAATAAAGACGTTATGTTATCAAAAGCCTTTCTCCTGCTCAATGTGTGCTGGCGGAAAGTATGAGACAGCTTCACAGCCAGTGTGTAGGCCTGCCGCAGGCTCAGAGGTTATACAAGAGCTCCGGGGCAATCGGGACATTGCTTATCTCTATAATGACATACATTCAAGTAAGACAGGATATATTAGTGCGGGACAAAACGTTGCCAATTCAGTTTGGGACGTGCAAACGTTGCGCCGCACTAAGCTGTGTGTTGAGGGCCTTCGTATCAACGGGAGAGGAAGTCAAGTGGAATCCGATTTGGCTGCAAATAAACAAAATTAATACAATTGTGGGCACAGTCCGTTTTCATGTCATGCCGTCTCCCAGTTCTCTGAGCGGTCCTATTACTGGATGTTACTGGATGTTCAATAGCCTAAGCCACACTAAAGGAGGGAGCCGGGGGCCGGAGTCAACACGCAAACCAAATCCATCAAAAGGACTTTGACTGCTTTATGTGGGCCCCTGAAATTCAGAAAATGCAATCTTCCCACCGCTGTCAATTCACACGGGGCTGATTTATCATTTCGCCGCTAAAACCCGTCGTGTCAGTTTGGGGACGGCGCTCCTTTTCGCCCCTTTAATTCTGCCGTTGTCATGGAAACAGATTCGCCATGCAGTCTGCAAGGAGAACGAGGAGGCGGAGGAGGGGGAGGAAGAGGAGGAGGGGGAGGAAGAGGAGGAGGAAGAGGAGCGGGGCGAAGACGAAGGCCTCCCTGACTTTTAGGACAGCGCGGAGGCACGGCAGAAGGGGCCGTTATTGATTTCCCTTTTTTTTTTCTCCTGTGTTTTATATTTCTGTCTGTGCTTCCCGGAGTCCCATCTCGCGGCTAACAAGGGACGAAGGGACGCTCCTTCGCGCCGAGAGGAAAAGAGAGAGAGAGAGAAAGAGGTGGAGGATGTGATGCGATGTGTGGTGGGAGGTGGCAGATATAGATGTGTGTAGCTTGTGATAAAGAAGGTCAAATAAAATGTACAAAACAAAACGACGGTTGTTATTTCTAATCTCACGCGGCTTCTTCCTCATTCCTCACTTCCTCGTCCCCTCTTCCTTCCACACTATCCTCACTGTGCCTTTTCCCACGACTCCCTCACTAATTACACACGAACGCGCATACTTTCCGAGGAACGTGTACACACACGTGTGTGCACACACCATCGCATGTCTGCGGTTGCGTTGACGCAGGCAGGCATACCTCCATATCATTTGCACAGATGGCGAGAGAAATCTTACACCTTAAAGCCTCTTAGTCTCGAGCACAATGAGGCCAGGATCCGCAGTATGTGTGAATAGTACATTTGGTGATTTGTCCTGAGCAAATCGAATAAGAGACATGTGCGTTACTATGGAGAGAGCGCTATATAACCCAGTGAAGTAAAGTATTAAATGTCCTTGCCCTGCTCTCTCTCTCTGCTATCGCGTGTAATTTAGAGGGCAGAGAGAAAGTAGCCCAAGGAAATAACTCTGAAATAACTCTGTCTGGCAAGCTGAGCCCGCCAGACAGCTGGTAGACTACGGGGGTTCAGGTTCACCTGTTCACACACGCAGGAAGGAGGTTAAGAACCAGTGGAAGCCGGCTGCAAATATCTCCTCTCCTCTCTTTTTCCTCTGCTCTCCTCTCCTCTCTTTTTCCTCTGCTCTCCTCTCCTCCTCTTCTTTCCCTTTGTTTTCTCTCCTCTGCTCTCCTTGTCTGTTCTCCTCTGTTCTCTCCTTTCCTTCTCTTCTCTCTCTCCCCTCTGCACTTCTACTCTACCTTATTCTTCTCTTAGTCTCCTCTCCTCTCGTCTCGTCTCCTCTCTTCTCGCCCTGTCCTCCTCTCTTCTCTTCTTTCCTCTCTTCTCTCTCTCCCCTCTGCACTTCTACTCTACCTTATTCTTCTTAGTCTCCTCTCCTCTCCTCTCGTCTCCTCTCCTCTCTTCTCATCCTGTCCTCCTCTCTTCTCTTCTTTCCTCTCTTCTCTCTCTCCCCTCTGCACTTCTACTCTCCCCCCTATTCTTTTTTCCGTCTCCTCTCCTCTCGTCTCCTCTCTCTCTCTCCCTTTTCTCTTCTCCGCTCTTCTCCTCTATTCTTTTTTCTGTTTTCCTTTCTCCTCTCCTGCTTCCCGTCCTTCCCTTTACTCCCTCTCTCTCCTCGTTCTTTCCCTTCCGGCCCGAGGTTTACTTGTCTTCGTCAATTCGGTTTATCGTCATTGTCGTTGCTTTTCAAGCAGAAATCCCGGACATCTTCTAGACATTCAAGTACAAATTATATTTATTTATACTCGAACGGCCTTCGGGATTCACATCGGCCATTTTGAGTGACGGCGATGCGATGGGATCGTGTTTTCGTGAACAAAATGCGAAAAACTCACGTATTTAAATTGGTGCCGGAAAACATCTGTAGCACTACATGGGGAACCTGAGCCATGTAAACATCACGCAGACTAAGATACAGTACACAGTCAGATTTAAAATCTACTTTACACGTTGCATAAGACGCGTCGTCATCTCGATATCGTACAACTGAATCAAATGAAACGAACGCATGAAAAATGAGAGCGCCACCTTTGGCTCAACTATAATCAGGTCGCCGCGTGACAACGTCCTAAAGACCCTTTCGTCTCTCTCAAAGTGCAGAACTCACTCTTTCACAATCCCTCCCTCCCTCCCTCCCTCCCTCGCTCACTAGGCCCCCTCCCTCGCACCCTAAGTCCCAGAGAGTGTTGTTCCGAATCGGGCTGCCAACGCGGGGACGCTGTGGTCTTTCCCGGGAGGGAACCAGGGGGGACTCCTGGTTCTAAGTAGCACGCATGAGTCCTCCTCATTAAAAATAATTGGAGTGCAAAATTGAGATTCTGTTGCTCTTCGCTTTGATCTCCACTGTGCTCGCAGCAGCTCATACAGCGTGTGTATCTTGTATCCCAATGAACGGTTAAGAGTTGAAGAGGAGTTTTCTTTGTGTAGATAATTGGTTTTCATGCGTTGGGAGGACCGGAGGGATATAGAGGGAAGGTGTTTTGATCGGGGACGACGTCGTCGAAACAGAGGGAACGAAAGGAGGATTCGCCGTAATTGCAAGACCGAACCTTGAAAGTTGTTCTGCAACAGTGTGGTCACCTCACTTCTCTGTCACACACACACACACACACACACACACACACACACACACAGGTGTATTCCTTCAAGGGGATAAGTGGTTTCCAGCTTATTCTGTATTTTTTTGTATGTCGGCAAGCAGGTTCACCAACCGATTCTCTGGAGACGCGAGACAAGGCATACACAACGCGCACACACATGCGCACTCGCGCGCGCGCACACACACACACACACACACACACACACACACACACAAACAGGCACTTCCACATACAGAGGATCTGCAGTAGAAGAATGTAAATTTGCTGTCAGTGGTTCATGATACATAATGCTGCTCCTTCCAATCCCCACAGGCCTGGGAGGACAGAGGAGCTACTAAGCCCAGCTATAGCCTGGACTGCAGACTGAAACAACACACTAATACTCGAATCCTTTCTCTCTCTCTCCTTCCCTTTGCCTTTTCGCTACCTCCCCTCGTTCTCTAAGCACGCCTTTGTTTGATATCAGTTCCCAATGTAAAGATACCCCACAATGTAAAGATACCCTACACACACCATGCATGCAAAACAGGGAACAATGTATGTTAAATAGATAACCACCCATTCAGAGTACACAGGTGTGAGGATGTTTCTGATGCACACACATCCACAGACACACACAGACACAGACACACACACACACACACACACACACATGCGCACACACACACACACACACACACACACACACACACTCACACACTCACATGCATACACAAACACACAGACACACACACACACACACACACACTCACATGCATACACATACACACAGACACACACTCGCACACACACACATACACACTCACATGCATACACATACAGACACACACACATACACACTCACACGCGTACTACAAGCACACACACACACACACACGCCCTTAATACAACTATAAAGCCTTCACTGTACACTGCGCCTCGACCGTCTATATGGAATCACATTAGAGGAGGGGGCGTCAAGGAGATGAATGTGCGTGAGATAAATGTGTGTAACGCCGTTGCTTTATGGCCCCGGTAGTCTATTGAGCAGATCATTGAGAAACATCATGTGCACTGCGGACATTTATCACGCAGCGAACGAGGCGGCGGAGGAGAACAGCCTCATCTCTCGGTCTGAAGTCAAGGGGGAAAAGGACAGTAGGGCGGTAACAGAACCGACCCCTAAGCCAGGAAGTAAAACACTACAATTGAAGGAAGTTATTTGTATCTTTTTTTTAATTTTCGTTATTTCGTGTCGTTCGACTACATGATTTACATACAGCCCCCCGTTGAAACTTGTCGTTTTTAATTCTACATTTAAAAAAAAACATAGAATAGCGCTCAAGGGGCAGGACAGTGTCATCTGTAATGCATTCACGCGCCAAAGAGTTCACGGTACAAAGTGTTTCTCCGAGAGAGACAGACTTTATAGAGACGGTGACGCAGCGAAGCCACAGCTGCAGCTGCGATCATTGGAACCAGATAGCGGCCTCCCGAAGGCGGAAGGGAGGGCCTTGTCTTGAAGCGGCTTGAATCCTGCACACTGTCTCTTGTGCTGCCAAGATGACGACTTTTTAGATTCAGTCATTCGACGGCATTGTTCAGGGTTCGACACGCTGTCGTTCTGTGTGTGTACCGAAGGGACCTACGTTTGAAGTGGAAACCGCGCCCACGCCGCGTCGGGAAGTAGTGAACATCGGCTTCACGGGCAGCAGATGCGAATGTTTACCCTTTAAATCGTCTGATGACGTCGCAACGTCGTCGCTACATCCTTTTTGGTCAGCTGATATTCCCTTAGCCGACGCCGCTTGAGGAAGGCGTAGGATGCAACTGGTTTAAGACCCCCTGTTGGATGGATTGCGTGCTTTTTTGGATTCAATCCCACTATATGTAGACAACGTATTCAACATATAAGATGTAAAACAACGGAGTAATAAACCAGTATTAAAACATTAAAAAAGTTGTCTTAGATCATGTGGATGCACAATCGTGTCGCAGTTTGAACGGGACGATGACGATGCTACGGCATCTCTCTGAAGAGAGAGTCAGCAGGCCGTCCAAGACTTCCAGTAGAAAAATTTGCAGCCTTCCTTGCGGGTCCGGGACGCTGCGTCGTCCTTGTTCTCCTTCTCCTCCTTCTCCTTCTTCTCCTTCTCCTTCTTCTCCTTCTCCTCCTTCTCCTCCTTCTCCTTCTTCTCCTTCTCCTTCTCCCCCCCGCCGTTTAAGTCGTTGCCGTTGGCTCTTTTGTCGTGGCTCAATTCTGTGAAGATACGGCTGAGCAGGGTTGTCGTGGACAGAGACGCCTGCGTGGTGGACGTGTGGTTGTTGATGTGTGGCTGATGATGTGGCTGTCGAGAGAAACAGACGAACGGACAAAAGTTTATTTGGATGCGCGTTAATAATAATAATAATAATAATAATAATAATAATAATAATAATAATAATAATAATAATACATCGGTTTTATATAGCGCTTTTCTGGGTACCCAAAGACGCTTTACATGCATACAAACACATACAGATGTAGCTCCAAAAAGGAAAGCCACCGGAAACCCAAATCCCCGCTAGCCTTCTCACTGTGTGCAATTTAGGGCCTTATATGTACATAATAGTAGCCATCTACAAAGTATTAGAAATGACTTTCAATCCAAATTTGAAATATTGTCATTTATAGTATTTGTAAACCTTCCTGATATTGGGGTTTGAATTGGGCATGTGGTGGTTACGCTCAGTCTACAGTCTGCAAATCGGTTTCGTAGATTCATAATCGCTTCATCGTCGGTCCCCTGTGCCAACTTAATCCACGCCCTCTTTTTATAGAATCATACTTAACACTAAATTATTATTATTATGTAAGCCTATGCTCAAAGCAAAACAAGGTAATTGATATGTGGATAAGACTGATGAGTTTTATTTGTTAAAGCAGCAGCAGCCTTTCTCAATCCTACAACAACACTGACCTGACAAATGTTTGAAACACTTTTATTTGTATTCTTAGCAAGAAGAGGAAATAAAAGGACGCATTCGACCTATTTTTATGTCTTTATAAGGTATTAATACTCTGAATATCCCTGATGTTTTGGAGGGCGGGCCACGTTGGAGGGCGGCCATCATGAAAGCTTATACCCAAGATATACTTGCACTTGTTCCGTCTTTTTTTTTTTTCCCTTCCTTGCAACCACTCCACACAACATGGACTAAAGTAAAACTGCTGTCCTCTACACATCTTCTATATCCCGACCCCCCCCCCCCCCCCCCCCCCCCCCCCCCCCCCCCCCCCCCCCCCTGGCC
>JAOPJI010000135.1:10615653-10627301 GCA_027122695.1 Merluccius productus
GGGGGGTTTTTGTGTGGGTGGTGGGGGGGGGGGGGGGGGGGGGGGGTGGGGGGTGGTGGCGTGGGACACAGGGAAGCAGGGTCACCTTGGAGGAGGCCGCTTATTGCAAGAGGAGGTCCCGCGTCCTAACGTAATTATGAAAGGGTGTCGGAGAGCCTGATGTAGCTGTCTAAAAAAAAAAACAATTAAACAAGTGCAACCCGGGGAGGCAGAATAATCTCGTTATCTCCGCTGGCGAGAGCGTCTTTCCGTCCACACCGATGACGGCTGTAGCGGGCTGTGAAGGATGGTGGTAGATGGGTTCATTCAAGGTGGCGCTCAAGGTGTGCTGGCTGTTTGTATCAGCCAGTTTTTTATAATGTCACATTGACAGCGCCTGTGATGTTCCATAACGCTGATTCCTCTTGCATAATCATGATGTGCAAACATTGTTGTGTACGTGTGCATGTGTGTGTGCGTGTTTTATCCCTCTAGCAATAAACACTTGACATTGTAGGTAGGTGACAATAAAAAAAACAAAAGAAAACAATGTCAATCACCGGATCCTGGCCATCTGTGTTTTTAGCAACTCTATGAAAAGGCTATTAGCCGTCATTATGTGTAAGAGGGTTTTGAACCTATGGACCACAGTGACAGCGTGACCTCCGACGACCCGTGCCTTATGGACGCAGGTATGGACAGCTGCCATCCAGCTTTAGATGACTATCCAGCTTTCAAATGACGGGAGCAAATAGCTCATAGGATGAGTTGATCGAAAAGGCCCTCTGAACAAGTGAATCATGCAAATGAGGGCGTCTCTCTATACGCCACGAAGCCCATTCCCCCCCCCCCCCCCCGCCATGTCTGCCGTTGTGTATTCTGCAATGAACTGAAACTGAAGTTCCTTGCGTTCGTCCAAATTGATAATCACAGAATCGGTAAGAAACACGACGACAGACAAAGTGACTGTGAGAAAATGTGGGAAGAAAGTGCATCATGAAGCAAAAAAAAAGAAAACGACAACAAGAATTGATTCAATTGTCCTTGTTTTCTTCCTACAGTGTTTGTTTCAGAAGCTCATCTCCAAGTCTCAACTTTCTGCAATATTTCTTAACTGCACATGTGGTTCTACTTCTTCCACAAAAGGTGGAGCAGCGTGAAACGAGAGGAGGAGGACACAAGCAGCTTTACCCGTCATTAGCAGGGTGAATGCGCTCAAATGAATGTCTGGTGGGTGAGCCAAATGCTAAACGTGCGGTTACATCAGCACAGGCAAAAGGAACAACAGACATGTATAATGAAACAACATCTACTTTTACTGGGATACATCTACAAAAATGCAATCAAATCCCTCATTGGATCAAATCTCAAACCATATATGTATTTTTGAGACAAAAAATGATTGGAGATAGTTTGGACTGTTATAAAAATCACCACTATATGTGTCTTTCATCTCTAGATATGCACTTCATAAATATATAACATAAATATATTCAGAGGTAGACCGGCACCGCACAACGTATAAATACGAATGCAAGCGCTGCAAATCGTGAGCACAGGAAAAACAAATCATTTTGTATCTATTCATAAACATCAACTATAAAAACACAAATACAGAAAATGAATCAATGCATGATACATCGAGGACCACAGAGGGCTGTATATTTATATATATGCTGTATTTCTTGTTCCTCCTGCAGAGCTAGCAGGGGACCGGTGTCCCCTGGACAATATTAATGTTCGGCATGGCCTGACCGTTGCCATGGCTTCCGGCAGACCCGACAGCGGCTGATAACGCTCTGTAGGGACTCTCCCTTCACAGTCCGGGCCTCAGGCTTACTGTAGAGGAGACACACACATACACACGCACACGCACACACAGAAACACACTTAAAAATCATTAACATCATTTTTTCCCCCTTTTCATCTGAATGTTTGAGTTTGAGACTTATTGAAATCTTGGGAGGCTTCACCTGAAAATGTTGTGTGTGTAGAGCGCTGCCAGCCAGTAGCTATAGGAGTCCAGGTAGTAGTTACAGGTCCCTCTGCCGTGGCACTCGATGAAGGGCACCTGGCGGAAGTGTTCCAGACAGGAGCCAGGGGAGACCAACGGCTGGGAGGAGCCCGCCGCACCCGCACCCGATTGCTGGGAGGGGTGAGGGGTGAGGGGTGAGGGGGGGGGGGGAGGTTGACGGGGGTTGAATGAATACAAAATGCATACAAAATAATGAAAATGATACATGGACGAATCTCCGGCACCTGAATTACACATGAAAATTTATCAAGACAATAAACCTCTGCATCAAGACAAATCCGACCATCAGTTAATATATACATGTATGTAATATTATGGATATTGAAAAGCCAGTCCTAGACACACTATATGTCATTATTTAGCCGTAAAAACATAGACACAATATATCTAATTATTTAGCTCTAAAGACATAGACACACACTATATGTAATTATTTAGCTCTAAAGACATAGGACATAGACACACTGTCATTATTTAGTCCTTAAGACATAGACACTATATGTCATTATTTAGTCATAAATACATCACACTATGTGTCACTATTTAGTTGTAAATACATCATACTATGTGTCACTATTTAGTTGTAAATACATCATACTATGTGTCACTATTTAGTCATAAATACATCATACTATGTGTCACTATTTAGTTGTAAAGGAGTTTACCATAACAAAGGAGTACCCAGTCCAGAGGGACTCCCAGTTCCCGGGACACTCAGGAATAATGGTGCTCTGGCTATGGACGGCTATCATGTTGGAGGTGGTCTCACACACTGAACACCTGATGCACCACACACACACACACTCACACACACACACACATACACACACACACACACCATATTTTCATTACAGTTTAAGCCAACATAGAAAACTGTTGTACAGCATGTGTGTGTACTCCAGTGTGTGTTATGACTCTTTTCCATACACATGTGTGGCTGGGATTTGCATCTCACATTTTAAACTTCAACTGATAACCACTTATCTTGAGTCCATGATGCTTAAAAGCAGCGCCCGCTTTAGTGCCGTTTACTATTGCTATTACTATTACTGATCGCTGAATCATCACTGAACGATAACAAAGCCCATCAGACGTCACCGCAACCCGCTTGGAGGCGGGTCTGCGTGCTTTGGCCCGACTCCGGAGATGGTCTGTCTCGGGCGCCGCTCGGAACAATTCGGCGCGTTTCAACTGGTCATGGAAACGCGAATCAACGCGGCGTGGTTTGACTCTGCGTGGCCAAAAGCGCCAACGGAAAGATGCCATAAGTGTGTGTGTGTGTGAAGGTGTTTGGGGCTGCGTCTCGCCCACCTGCTGATGTATGTCGCCAGCTCGGCCCCCGCGATGGAGACCATGCTGGGGGGAACGGGCTCGTCGGTGGACAGCCAATAGGAGTAGTCGTTGCGGGAGGCGTAGCGACAGCTGTTCTCTGTGTCGCAGAAGAGGTAGGGCATGGTGGAGAACCGCGGCAGGCAGCTGCCCATCGAGCCTGCAGCGCAGGAGGAGGAGCAGCATGAGAGTTGCCCCGCATGAGAGTTGATGACCTCATACGGTATCGGTGAGACGCGACTCACAAAGTCAAAACGTCATGGCTTGTGAACAAAGGTTGCGTCTTGTCTGAAGGGACCCAACCCCAACAGTCAAACCACAGGTGATGCAATTGCTCTTTGAATATTTTCTTGTGAGTCTGAGGCTTGGTTTGAATATATTGAATTACTCACGTAAGTAAAAAAAAAAGCCAAAAAAAACATGACATGACACATGAACCGCTCTTACCGAGGTCTTGTCCATGAGCCTTCTCGTTGGCGTTGATGAAGAGGAGGGAGTAGCCGTCGTAGATGAAGGTGGCGCCGGGGGGGCAGTCGGGCACGCTGGTGTTCTGACTGTGTTTGGCTATCAGAAAGCTGTCCACCACCCTATGACACCCATTGCCCGGGAACCCCCGAGCACCTCTTCGACCAGGGTCTCCAGTGTAGCCCGATGGACCTGCACCCCCACCCCCACAACCAGCACCGCCCACCCCGCGGTGCAGCAGGAGGTAAGATCAGGTGATAAGGTGTTTTTAATGGAGGCCTCAAACCCAGATAGTTTCCCAGCAGAATATAATCATCCATCACTGATATTGTATCTCACATTCTCACATGAACACCACATATACACACATGCACACACACACACAACACACACACAAAATACACACACATGTACACGCGCACGCACAGACACAAACACACACCTGCATCTCCGGGTCGACCCTTTTCTCCTTTCACACCAGTGAACCCAGGGAGGCCGGGCTGACTCACACCCTGTGCTCCTTTGGGGCCTGGGGGACCTGCATGGGCCAAGACAATGTTCACAATGTTGAACGTCACACGGTAACATGATACGTCACACGGTAACATGATTAGCCTGGACGGAGAGAAGGGAGACCTGTTTTGCCATGGCGTCCTGGCAATCCAGCTGGTCCAGGGGATCCTTTGTTACCGCAAAGACCGGGTAAACCAGGCACGCCGGGTTTCTCAATGAAGTTGATGGCCAACGTCTCTCCTTTGGGGCCTGTATGAATGAAGCAGGAGTCATTGTTAAGGGTGGGGAGGCTTCGCCTACAGTCAGTGCTTAGAGGTGAATGTACAGAATGTGTATTGAATGTAGCGTCATGCTGTAGCATCCGGCTAGTACTCACTCGCAGTTACACTGAAATGTTTGGGTTCAAGAACCATTGCTGCTGAAGTGAGCTGGCGTTTACATAATTTTTCATTATTGCTCAGTAACAAGTGATGATGCTTTTTATTTTATGTTTTTTTATTGGGGGGGGGGGGGGTGAATTAGTTTCAGTTTAAGGTGCTTACCTGGGGGTCCAGGGTTGCCTTTAATTCCAAATCGACCTTTCTGGCCCAGCCCATAGCCAGGGTCACCAATGTCTCCTAAAACAACGTTTATTAGAAGATCATCATGGAACTTACTAGTTGCTAATTCTATCCTATTCTATGTGGCGACAGATCCTCTTCATGTGTGGATGAGTATGAATGACATGGTTTTAGCTCTATGTTAGTAAACATGAAAGATCACCAGTGGGCCCTTGGTATCCAGGAGGACCAGGATCACCGCTAGGCCCCGGAGAGCCTGGTTTGGCTCCTGACCCCTTCGGGAAAACAATTAGATAACAATGGTAAAATGGACTGCATTTATATAGCGCTTTTCAGATCAGTGGCCACTCACATTGCCTTATATTCACCCCTTCATACAACAACGGCGGTGTCAGCCATGTAAGGGCGACAGCCAGGTCATCGGAAGCAGTTAGGGTGAGGTGTCTTGCTCAGGGACACATGGTCGCTCAGCTAGGAGGAGCCGAGGATCGAACCAGCAACCATTCGGTTGCCAGACAACCTGCTCTACCTCCTGAGCCACTGCCGCCCATCTTAACATTGAGTGTAGATATCAACACCTGCTGGTAGGCGCACAACAGTGGAAGTTGTTCAGAAGGTAAACCTTTAAAAAGGCTTCTCAGTGTTACTTACTGGAGTGCCGGTAGAGCCTGAATCTCCACGGGGCCCAGGGAAGCCTGAGGGCCCAGAAGGACCTGGGTCTCCTCTATCCCCCCTGTAGGCTTCTTCAGGGGGCCCTGGGGGGCCGCGCACACCCTTCAACCCTGCAGGCGTCATCCATAAAAAGATGGTTATATTGTGGAAGTCAGATGTAAAATAAATACAAGAATAACAGAATATCACCAGTATCAGAAATCTTATTTATTTGGGTTTTGGCTCAGATTTAATATGATGGAACAAAGTAGTTTTGCTCCCCTAAAGCCCCTGAAAGCCTCTCACCTGGAAGACCAGGGTTGCCGGGGAAACCAGTGTCTCCTTTTGGTCCATCAAGACATGTTCCTGGTACAGCTGTCCCTGGTGGTCCTTTGGGGCCCGGATGCCCCAGCGGGCCCCTGTCTCCTTTTGGTCCTTGGTTTCCTGTGGCAGGTAAGCCGGGAGGACCGGGGTCTCCGACTGGGCCTGGGGACGGCGACATGCACACACAACAGCAGCTAAAGCAAGTAACGTAGGAAAGTCTCCAAAATAACAGGCCAACATGACGTATAAATACCTGGTTGACCAATTGCACCACATCTCCCCGGGGTCCCTCCTATTAAAACTGAAGGTGTAAAGAGTATATTTAGCAACCTTAATTGCATGAATAAACATCAAATGCCTTCAATTTGTAATTTTCGTCTTACAATATATATATATAGATATACTGTATAAAAACAAAATGGATAAGCAGACAAGACAGAGGGAGAACAAATAAAATGCGATAACATTTGCATTTTTGGCATCACATCATAATACGATGTCTACCAGATCAATACATTGAGGATGTTGTCCCTACCAGTCTCCCCCTTCTGTCCTGCAGGTCCAGGTATACCATCTTGACCCTGGTTCCCCTTTGGACCGGATATGCCAAAGATACCGGGCAACCCTTGGTCACCTGTGGCCAGGGGAGGATAGGTGACACCAGGGTAATTGTTGCGAGACACTCTTCAAGTATCGTGCTTGTGTCGTTTCAATTGTTCAATGTACAATTAAAATCAACTACCCTTAAGTCAAAGTCGATAGTGTCAGGATGAGGATAAAGTAAAGCATTTTGAGGGCACGGAGAGATTAAAATCAAAGGAGAGATTAAAAAAGTCTAAATAAATTCACAGCAGTCTATTTTCTCTGACACTATTGATACTTCAAAGATGCAAAGACATGAGGTTTTCTAAGGGGCCGTGCCTGTAGGTCCATCGGGTCCTGGTCCTCCTTTGGGTCCTGTGGGTCCATGTGAACCCTGGGGGCCTATGGCACCTGGGGGACCTGGATCAGAAAACACAGGGACAGACAACATTCCTGCTAATAAAGAAAATATCACTTTTACATTCTTTTTCTTATGAAAATTATATGATTAGTCGTAGAAACCGATTCCAGGAGGTCCTGTGTTCCCTTTGACTCCAGGGCCTCCAGGGAGCCCCAGGAAACCCCTCACACCAGGCTCTCCTTTCTGGCCTTGCATCGTGTGGGAGCAGTTCAGTGCTGGTTCCCCCTAAGGAAAGGTAGGGGGGGGGGGATAGATAGAGGTTGAGAGAGTGAGAGACAGAGAGTAGCTGTGGTAGCCTCACAACAAACAAAGGATCTGCACAAACTTTGAACAATCTGCTCTTTAAATGAAAGAAAAGATATCAGAAAAGAAATTCTGCGTAAGCTTTATCATCTGATGTATACCTAATGCTAGTGCCTGGCTGGCCACCACAATATAAATCAGGTATTGTTTAAGCATTTCTACTTTGTCTCCATTATACGTATACGATGGGTGAAACATGTATGTGCGGGAATATGTTCTCATACATGCATGCCCATCTATGATGTGCAAAGTGTGTAAGCGTTGTTGTGGCTAGGAGGAAGAGATCAGAGCTAATTTATTTTGTCTGGAGGTTGTAAACATCATGAAGCCTTTAATTTTATGGGGTCTGCACAATTTCACTCTTTATGTCAGACTTTATGATTTAATTACACTTTTTATATATTCCTGTCCAGGAACTGCAGATGTAATTTAGTGAATTGCTAGATAGGGCACAATGCATCTCCTCTTTTTCAGGGACATTTATGTTATTGTACAGTCCCTGACAATATACACAGAATAATAAAAGTAGAGTCTTCATATTATTTTTCTCTGTGGTCTAGCTATATCAGATGGGGGAAAACAAAGCTTTTACTTCAGGGCCAATTATATACTTTCTTGAAATATTGCATCAATTATATGATCAGAACCTTCTGTCCAGCTCGCCCTGGAGGTCCATATCCATCGTAGCTTGGCTCTCCTTTCACACCTTTGACACCGATTGGACCGGAATAACCGTTTGATCCGGCCCTTCCAGGGAAACCTTTAACTCCCTTTATTCCACGTGTCCCTGGGAGGTACAAAAAACAGGCCTATAACGCAACCTCACAACAGTCCATAATCTCTTGTATAATGTTTGTGATGTTTACCAAACCTAATCCTACCCAAGGACCAGTGATATATTAACATCTTACCTGGAAACCCTAACAACCCTGGTACACCTGGGGGTCCGACAGGCCCTGGTCCACCTCTGGAGAGTACTAGTCCATCAACGCCAAGCTCACCACAAGGACCTGGGCACACATACCCCTCATAGAACATCACATCAACGTATTTTCTAATCCTTAAAGCTTTCTTAACCTATATCTCTGCTTGTCGCAATGACCGCCTCCATTTTGGAAGCATAGGGAAGCATTGGGATGTTAGTTATTATGTTGGTAGTCGTTTTTTTGGTTATTGTTTAGTAATTAATCATTACAAAAAGATTTGTCATGATGGGAAGACATTGTTATTTCAAACAGTGTTTCTCATGCGAGACGTGTCAAAATAAAGTTTTCATAAGCCTAGTTACGGTATATTTACGTTGATTTAAGATTTTACAGTACTACAACTCTCTTGAGTTCTCTCAATATGACGTATCGTCAACAAAAACTCTCATTGAGAGAGACCATTCTGATGTACAAGCCCTATTCACACAAAGGTTAACATCCAGCACCTTTTTGGCCAGGGGGGCCTGGCTGTCCATCAGCTCCTCTCCTTCCTTTGGGTCCGATGGTTCCTGTATCTCCACGGAATCCATCAGAACCAAGCAGACCTGGTAGATTACAGCCATGGTTAACAGCTTACCTCGATCACTGCATTGTTGAGCAGATACTGCCCAGGTTCTGAGTTAAAGCCTTAACAAACCTTAAAATGTGTGTTCCCATTAGCAACCGCTAGTGGCTTGAGTTGTAGCTACAGTTACAGCTGCAAAAGTACAGTTATAGCTGCAAAAGTGGACCAGACTATTTGTAGATTTCTATTTGTAGAGAAACATTCCCTGGATAGATTGGCACGTGGATGGATTGACCCGTGGATAGATGTGTTTTATTCTTAAGAAACGTTCTAGTTCAGGTGAGTTTTAATGGAGTAAATAGCTGCAGTAGAGAAGTTACATAGCACAGGTTTAACACAAACCCTTACGAAAACCAAATATAAGACCTTGTGCTGTATTTTACATACCAAGACTACCAGGTTCCCCTGAAGGACCAACTATATTCTGGAGCAGGCTAGCAGGCCCAGGAGGTCCTCTTAAACCAGGCTCTCCAGCCACACCCGGAGGCCCTTTAAATCCTTTTGCCCCATCTGGTCCTGTGTTGCCTGTAAAGTCAGGTCCAGTTTTGCATTAATTATGTTCATGGTTGGTGTAGAAACTATCTGAGGTAGCATTCACAAAGCAGAGATTACATTAATACAGTAAATCACCAACATCCAGAATGGAGTGGACCAATTAGGTAAGACCTCTGGATTGTTAAGAAAACTTCCTGAAGGTTACAATTGGTCCACGTTAAGTTGTGTCGTTTCTGCAACCGTCGTTTTTCTATTTTTCTGATTTACTTAATTTCATACACTTGTCAATATGTCATCCATATGACAAAATTCTTGTACATGTGAGACATTACTTTACGTAGCAGACGGTTTGACATGAGGTGTGTGTTAGTATATTATTACCTATGGATCCTGGAGGCCCTACTGGACCAGCTGGTCCTTCTAGTCCGTATCCCGGCACCCCATCTAGCCCAGTGTCTCCTCTGCAACCTACATACAACCATGGTATGGCATTATAACATCACATGCAGAAAAAAGTCTGCAGAAATATAGGAGCTATAGAAAACATCACAGGTAGGCAGTTGATCATCAATGACTTATTTATGTGTCACCGTGAGAACTATACACGTTGTTCTACCTGGTGAACCAGGCTGCCCTGTTTTTCCCCTGGTGCCCGTGGATCCAGGATGGCCTCGCAAGGGCAACCCGCCCAACCCCGGGTACCCAGGCTCCCCTGCAGGGCCCGGCCAACCCACCCCTGGCAGCCCTCGGTTGCCCTTCTCCCCGGGGTGACCGTCAGGACCTGGGGGACATGAGAGTGAAAAGGGAGATTGTGTGTGGAGTAGTAAACTAGTAAAGGAAT
This sequence comes from Merluccius productus, assembly GCA_027122695.1. Taxonomy (NCBI): domain Eukaryota; kingdom Metazoa; phylum Chordata; class Actinopteri; order Gadiformes; family Merlucciidae; genus Merluccius; species Merluccius productus. The sequence goes on from JAOPJI010000135.1 coordinate 10,625,703, forward strand.
AATCTCAATAATCTCAATAATAAGGATTTAAAGAAACTCTATTATATGATCTTATTATGTACAGGAGTCAAAATTAGAAATGTGATCTTCTTTTTGACTTCACCTCAGGGAGCTAAAGTACAACACCACATCTCCACTGTTAAAGCACACCTGGCTGATAATTGAGATTTGCAATCCCATCGGTCTGGTACGAACAGCTGTATGTTTTAGAGATTGACCCCACAAGGTCTCATCCGCACCAGATGTCCAATCATCCTTCTGTAAGCTCTGTAGTTTCACTCTTGCATACTGAAACTTTTCCAGAACATTTCCACCGCCCCCAGCTGACTGACCTGGGTGTCCGTGCGGCCCCGGTGGTCCTGGTGTGATGACACATTTTTTATCACCGGCGAGGCCCAAAGGTCCCACGGCACCTTTACCTCCTGCCAATCACCAACACCAACACATCAAGGCTCATATTATGTTATGACTTTTTAAAACATCTTGTTATTGTTACTGTTCTATCTTGTCTATGTGACCTTTCTGCACACTGAACTCGTGCTTCTCTGAGTTAAAGGTCTGATGTGGAGGTACCCTTTTCTCCTGAACGGCCTGGTAATCCAGGCAGCCCCTGGTCCCCGCGTCGGCCGGGGGGTCCAGGGTCACCAGACGGCCCCTGCTCTCCGTCTTCTCCCAGAGTCCCTAGGGGGCCTTCGGGGCCTGCATACTCTGGACCACCGCCACCCTGACAACCATTCAAGGGTTAATGGACCACATTCAGTCCATTTACGACCAGTCCACATTCTCCATGTGTGGAGCTAGATGTGATTCTCGAGTATATTATTTAAAATGGTCAAATGTTCAGGCGATAATGAGTTATATTGGAAAATGCTTGAATTTGTTTTCTCGTAAAAATGTTGCAATCATGTTTCAGTTGAATTCCTTTTCACCCAAAAACCAAGCCCATCCACAGGGGAATGGGAGCTGTCTGTGGTGCTGAATGAGCTGACTGCTCTCCAAAATAACAGCACTTTTGTAACCATTACAAAAACTCCCTTTCAGCCATCCGATCCAATTAGTTTTGTGGTGAGGAAAAACCTTGTTGCAATCTGTACACATGTTTAATAATAATATAATAATAATAAGCGTCACACAGAAAGGGCTTTGACAGATTCAATTTTGCTTGCTTTTCTTATAGATGTTGGTATTCACGGTTGTAACATACTCATACTAGACTATAGATGTTGGTATTCATGGTTGTAACATACTCATACTAGACTATAGATGTTGGTATTCATGGTTGTAACATACTCACACTAGACTATAGATGTTGGTATTCATGGTTGTAACATACTCACACTAGACTATAGATGTTGGTATTCATGGTTCTAACCTTTTCTCCAGGAGGTCCGGGAGCTCCTTGTGCCCCTGGTCTCCCTGATAAGCCTGTACCTGGGATGCCTGGGTGACCTGGGATGCCCTTTTCTCCTGTAAGAGACACAGCCACAAACAGCTATATATTCATACCTGAAAAACTCATAATGGTTGAAAAAGGTGACAAACCAAACCGTTGTAGCGGGGTCTGGGGGCATTCCCCCCCAGCCAAATTTTGCTATTTTA
>JAOPJI010000135.1:10746976-10757334 GCA_027122695.1 Merluccius productus
TCTCTCTCTCTCTCTCTCTCTCTCTCTCTCTCTCTCTCTCTCTCTCTCTCTCTCTCTCACACACACACACACATCTGGTATCAAGACAATCTTTGAAAACGATCCACCATTCTTAATAGAGCTGTAAACGTGTGTTCATACGAGCAGTCATTGTAGTACTCACGTGCCACCACAAGGGTGCACTGTTAGCGCAATAATCTCTCAGCGTGGAGACGAGACCTGGGAGACAAGTGATACAATATTCGCTGTGTACTGAGCCAATTAAAGGCCTGTTTTGTTTACCCGCTAATAATAAAACAATGGCTATCTCAGCGAGAGGGGAGCGGCCGACCTTGGGTCAGCGTCTGGTTGGGAAAAACAGCAGGTATGAAGAACAAGGGAGGGGATTCATTAGGTCGGGCTGGAACTCGTTTATGCCGGGAATTGCTGTTTCGTGGGAGAGAAAGGGGAAGCGTTTGACACAGGCAAGAAGAGGAGGCAATGAGATAAAGAGAGAGAGAGAGAGAGAGCGAGAGAGGGGGAGAGACAGACGGACGGACAGACAGAGCACAAGTGTGAGCGGGAAAGTGAGCAATTTGTAGCCAAGAGCCAATCACTTACACTGAATTAATTCAGCTCCTTGCCGTTGCTGTGATTGTTGGATAAATCGATACTTGTTCATTAGCTCAGAGTAGCGTAGGAATGAAACATCCTGTGTGTGTGTGTGTGTGTGTGCGTGTGTGTGTGTGGCGGTAGAGATAGGAGAGTTTAGGGCCGTAATGGGCCCCTGATGAGTGCCCAGGCACGCTATAGATATCATGGATGTCCTCCGTAGCCTGCGGCCACTGAAAGAAATAAAGGGCTGAAATGAGTCCTAATGACTAGTATTAGATTAAGTACCTCTACGGTGGGAGGGGGGGGTAGGCCTATGCTTAGTTTCCTGCCGGGTCATGAATCATCTTCTCTGTCTGTCTTCACACCCACTCCTCTCTCTCTCCGTCGTCCAACTCCCCATCCACCTCCCCCAATCTGCCTTGCATCTGTGCTCCAGGCCTCTGTGTCTCTCCACAGGGTTTGGTCCTGGGTCACAGAGGCCCAGAGAGCGGAGCATAGCAGGGGCAGGACTGGGCTTGGGCTGAACCCAGAGGCAAGGCAAATAGGGTTGGGCCGCGAAGGTTTTGGCCTCGGCGAGGCACGGCTAAGCTAAACAGTCTGGGCCCTTTTTTGCGGAGGAGAAGCAGAAACAATTTCAGGGCTCGGGCTGTTTACGGGCCTACGAGAGTACAGGAACCGGGGCGAAGCGGGGTTGCGGCCGGGGGAAAAAAGTGGCAGGTTGAAACGGCCCGGACGAGGTCATCGGCGTCGCCCGTCCATTCACCCCACCCACCGTGAATTCTCCCGGCTGAAAAGAAAAACCGCGACGGTAGTTTTTGTACGACGACCGCGTCGGAACCGAGCGGAAACCCCAACTTCTGTCTTGGCTGTAATTCACGTCGTGACCAGAGGTACCGTGTCTCCCGAAAAAAAAAAAAGACCGCAGCCTATTGGCCGAGAGGAGGACGCCTCTCCACCCCCCGTCCGCCCAATGGGACGGGACAGGAGACGCGCCGCCGCGCAACCACGAGCGCAAACGCAGAAAACAAACAAAATCAAACAACAAACAAAATATGGCTTTAATCTCACTTGATGCGGAGAATGAAAAAAAACGGAAGCGCCTCTTTCCCCGTCCGACTGAACTGCTTAAGGGTCACCAGCCGGCACTTGGTTCTATAAAAAAAAAAAATCAAAGGGAAGCGGAGGGAAAACAAACAACGGCATTTGGAGAAAAAAAAAAAGCAACGCCATTACTCTGTACAATAGCCTAGCCTAGCGTACAACAGCACAGCAGATGGCAGGCCTGTTTATTTCCTAATAACCGGGAGTCATTTGCGCGGTTGCACCTACGAACCCCCCGCGGCGGCGGCAACGTCGCTACCGCGGAGAGCCACCCTGACCTCGCCCCCCCCCGATCACCGCGGGGACCTTTTAAAAATTATTATTATTATTATTATTATTTTTAAACCCGGACATAAAAAACGAAACATAAAAAAAAAACCAAGGCCAAATACGCCGGTGTGTAATTCCAAGCCGACCGCCCGGGCCGTAAACAGCCATATTTCACCACCGGCACCTCAAAAAGACCCGATACACAAGCCGTTTAGCACAGGTGCCTTGCCCCGGGTGACGCGGGCGACCACAGCGCCGCGGCGAAAAACACGCGAGGTAAAGGGCCTCATTAGAGCGGGGGGAAAAGGGGGTCCGGCGCCCCCGGAGCGTTTCATCTCGGCTGAGGTGACACAGCTCACCCCGGTCGTTGTAACTAGAGTCCCCGAAAGAGCCAGCGGAGCGTTAAAGTGCCTGCGTGTGTTGTGTGTGTCGTACTCGAGTGTGTGTGTGTGTGTGTGTGTGTGTGTCGTGTGTTGTGTGTGTGCGTGCGTGAGTGGAGTGACCATATTACCCTTGAAATATAGTGTAGTCCAGTAGTAAAGTCACAAACTAACAAGGCAACAACTCGGAAGCGTCGCTGTTCATGTCCGGCTCAGCGTGACTCGATTATGGAGTCTATTAGTCCGCGAAAAACAAATGTTCTCGCAGCGTAATGACTGTTGGTTAACATTTAAAATCATTTCATTTAGAATCACAACATAATATACAAAACTAAACATCCACTCTTGCCTTCATCAGCCTCTGAGGCGTTATTTCCACACCCTTGCTGTTGAACCAGCCGTGCGACGTCCATAGCGAACGTGTAGCATTCGTAGCATTCAGTTCAACTGGAGCTACAGAAAATTGTACTTTCACCCAAAATGTGAAAGAAAATCTCATCATGCTCATCACGCTGTATACCATATCCCCCACGGAACACATCAGTAGCCATCAATGCTTCCAGTTCACTTTGAGATGCTAAGGGAAGGGGCGACTTTTTTCTCTTTCCGGAGGTCGCCTCCCCGCAGGGCGGCCGTGCGGCGCAGGGTTCAGGGTCCATATGCTTGCTCTCCTGTTTTGAGTGCCGCGACGGGAGCAGCCGGGGCAACCGGCCGCTGGCCTTTTCTCTCTCTCTCTCTCTCTGAACCCTGGAGCTGTCTGGTCGGGTCTCCGAGCTCCCTGACTCATCTCTGCCGGGGACGACGGCTGCCTAAAAGAGAGAGACGAGAGAGATGGAGAGTTGGTAGCTGAAGGGGCGGAGGAGAACGTACGGCGGCGGCGGCGGCGGTGGTCTCTCTCGCTCTTTCTCTCTCTCTCTGTGGAAGGGACAAGATGGGACTGGAGCATCCACTTAGATGATGCCGGAGAGCCGCAGAGACAAAGGGAGAGGGAGGGAGGGAGGGAGCTGGTTGAAAATGAGATGAGAGGAAGTGAAGCCAAGCAGTCGTGACCCACATCCTGTTGGAAACTGGCGAGGGACGGATGGTCGCCACCGGTGGCACTCTGCATTCTCATGTGCTCGCCAGCTGGGCCCCAAGGAGATCAATGAGAGGGAGAGAGAGAGATAACTGGAGAGAGAGAGAGAGAGAGAGAGAGAGAGAGAGAGAGGTAACTGGAGAGAGAGAGAGAGGTAACTGGAGAGAGATCTATTCAGCAGTGTATAGATTAACAGTAAAAGGAAAGAAAAATTAGCTAAACACAGCCGTTCGATGGACTCTTTATATTTCGGGCGTGCGTGTGTGTGTGTGTGTGTGTGTGTGTATATGGTGTGTGTGCGTGTGTGTGTGCGCGCGGGGTGTGGTATGACGGCAGCGGGAAACGGCGCGCTGTTTGAGCTTCGCCTGCCCCGCGTGTGACCTTGTTGTTGACGTCCCCGCCGTTCGCTCATTACAACCCCACAAGACCGGAGCGTTTCCAACTGGAACCAACGGTGGCCGCGCGGCGCAAAACAAACAAGCGCGCGGACATCCCGCGTCACGCGCCCTGGCCCCCGCTAAGCTGTGTCCGCGCACAAATTTGCCGTGAGATGTTTGTTTCCCAGTGTTAATCTCCGGGAACCCTGTGAACCGGTCTGCTGATCGGTGGACCGGCGGGTCTGTGCGTAGCTGGGGCTTTTTTAAAATTGTATTATTTTATTATTATTATTATTATTGTTAGTTGTTAACTCTGTCCGTTTGAATGTATATGCATTTCTGCGCATGCGCATCTAGCTCTAATGTCCATGCTGCGCGCGCGTGTGTGAGAGCCCCCTACAAACAAACAAAACACACCCACACACACACGCACACACGCACACACACACACGCATGCACTCAGCTGGGTTCCCGTCAAGGTTTATTGTCTAGCCGGATGGCAGATGTGCAGATATTTCAGGGCTGATTAAATATTTGTCCCAGTCGGGTCTCTCTCCATCTCTCCCTCTTGTGCGTGTTGACCGACCGCACGCTGAAAGGCTGCCCCGGCGCTCGGTGCCTGAGAACACTCTGGCCTTTGAGAACAAAGCCCGCGGTTCACAGCATTTCCACATGTCCAAGTTTTTTGCTCATAAACTTAAACGCTGGCTGCCACCTTCCTCTCAACCCCCTCTCCTCCAACCCCTCTCTCCTCCTCCGCCTCTCCAACTCGTGACTGCAGACACCCCCGCCTCCCCCCCCACTCCCCCCCCCACTCCCCCTTTGTTCCTAAGTGCAAGCCCGAGAGCTGTAATGCTGTGTTTTTAATGGTGTTTATGGAGTTGAGGGAACATGGGAGGGGAGAGGGCAGAGACCTGTCAGTGACGTCACGTTCATTAGCTAACGTCTTGTTGAAATGACATTTTTTGTATGCGTGCGTCTGTGTATGTGCGTGTGTGTGTGTGTGTGCGTTTGTGTTTGTGTGCATGTGCCTGCGCGCACGTGTGTGTGTGTGAGTGTGTGTGCATGTGTGTGTCTCTATGCCTCTGTGTCTATTCCTGTGTGTGTGTTTGTGCGTGCGTGTGTGTGTGTCTATGCCTCTGTCTGTCTATTCCTGTGTGTGTGTGTGTGTTTCTATATATATATATATATATATATGTATGTGTGTGCGTGTGTGTGCATGGGAGCACATCGTTGGACGTGTGCCCATCGGACTCACCGTGTGATAAGAGGGTCGAGGCCCGGAGGATGACGCTCTAGCATCCTGTTTTCCCATCACACCCCAAACCAATTGGAGGAGATGCTGTGTGCTCAGGCCCTGCCCCTTTTCCAAAGTTATGTCATGTGGTGTTATAAATGTGACTCCCAGGGGTGTGTGTGTGTGTGTATGTGTGTGTGTGTGTGTTTTATATATTTATTTAGTTTCTGGAGTTTACCCTTCCTGCTGGCTGTAGAGCATTCCACCTATACCGAACGTATTTGTGTGTGTGTGTCTGCGTGCGTTTGTGTGCGGTTGTGTGTGTGTGTGTCTGCTTGGATGTGTATGAATGCCTGGGCCTGTGCCTATGTAAGCTTATAGTATGTGTGTGTGTGTGCTACTTTGTGTATACAGTATGTGCGTGTGTAGGCATTTTATATCTTTACACACCTGTCTCCGTGAGTCTGCTCGGTAGACCCGTATCCGCCACGCTGAGCCGAGCTCCTCCGCATTAACGTAGTCCCGTCCAGGTGCGCTGGATCGCGGGCTTTAGCGTGAGTGGGCGCATCATTGGCTTTACTAGCGTAGCAAACGGGATCAGGTGTCCTATACCCAGGGGGAGGATTCACCGATGTATCGCAAGAACAAAAATAACGTAGATATAGTATGAAGTAACTGCTGTTTTTTGTCTTGGAGTGTAAGTGAAAAAAATAAAATGGGGCTAGGGAAGGAGGGGGGGACATGTTATCCCCACGGTTACGACCCACGCCAACATTGCAATACTTTTTTTTAAGGTAGTACCGTCGATGTGTATGGGCGTTATTATAATGAGCGATGTTGTGTATGAAATGCGCCACACACACCGTGGCGTTATGCTATAAGTGTCATCAACATCAACCGCTGCCCAGACGGAGCTCCACACACACACACACACACGCACACACACACACACACACACACACCTCTCGCGGCCGGTGTCCTTCGAGGGATTCGTGAAAGTTCTTACATTTCTTCTTGATTTTCTTCTTAACTTTAAGATAACAGTTTGCTTGTCTTGTCACATTGAGAGGCTATGCCTTGATATTAATAGATATATATATAATATTGTTTAATCTCATTGTAAGGCATTACAACTCACTGATTTAAAGTATGCATGATATTGTTATTATATAGAAAAAGACAAAGGTCTAGGCTACTAACCAATTTGCTAATTTGTTTATCACTTGATTGATTTTCACTTAGCCACGCACACATCCACACACATGGCCCAAAGGTGAGATTGCTTCAAAATAAGTTCCTTAAATGAATTTAATAAAATAATAATAATTAAGAGATAATAATGAATTAATAAATAACAGAAGTACTTAAGAAAATAAACCGGTTCTTAGGAAAACATTGAGCAATTGCAGTCAAGAATAATCAGAGAATTTCCGGAGAATTTCCTCTGAGTAAACTTCCGAGGAACGATCTCGAGATACTTCAGTGAATCTTTTAAGGTAGCACCGTCGTTGCGTGTTGGCATTATTATAATGAGCGATGTTGTATATGAAATATGTTATATATGAAAGTGTCCGAGAAGCTTAACCCTCTCTCGGACGCGGACGTCAACATCAACCGCTGCCACACACACACACACACAAATAAATAAATAATAGAAGTACTTAAGAAATTAAACCGGTTCTTAGGAAAACATTGAGCAATTGCAGTCAAGAATAATCAGAGAATTTGTGCAGAATTTCCTCTTGGGAAACCTCTTGAGGAACGATCTCGAGATACTTTAGTGAATCTGGCCCCGGGTCTCATCTCCATGCTCGGCGAAGAACAGCAGAGCACTTTAAATAAAGCAGATGGTGTGACGACGCTATGGCTGCACTCCCAGGGTGCTGGGTGGCACGCCATACAGGGTGCACACTTTGTGCCGCGGCTTCCTCGAATCCATGTTTTAATTGTCTGTCTTACAGACGAAGCATAAACAAACCGACGTCACAAACGGATGACAACGCGTGTGTCTAAACTCCTGCTAAACTGTAGGCCGGCCTTGAATGGGAGCATATTGTTGTTGTTTTACTGGAAACAGCCGTTGTCCTGTGTTTGCTTTACGCATCACTTTAGCGTTGCCTTCGCCGAAAGCAATTTGCATTTCAAACTGTCGCTGCTAGAGATTGAGGCGATAAGATTCAAACTGTCAAATAAATATTTGCGCCATCAAAAAAAACAAAAACCCAATCACCACCAAGTCAATAATATCCTGTATCTACAACACACACACACACACACAGGTGCACACACACTCACAGGTGCACACACACACACACACACACACATATACATTCACACACACACAGGTGCATACATATACACATACACACACATATACACACATATACACACAAACACAGGTGTGCACACACACACACACACTTGCGGTAGCGCTGTCAGATAATATTGGGATTCATTAGAGTGAAATTTCATTATGAGACTCCTGTTCTCTGTCATACGTCGGCAGTCAAGGGGCTGCTGGTCTGTTTCAGGACCGGGTAATTACCCAGGTGGTGTTACTCCTCTGGGTTGTGAGCTGTGTTGAGAGACATGTTGATGACAGATGCGTGCGTAGTGTGGACACACACACACACACACACACACACACACACACGCACGGATCACAGATCTTGACATCTAAGTTAATTACACTGCTTACTCACACTGACTCATACATACATAGTGACGTCACTCACACACACATCCATAGACACACACACAAAATCGCACTTATACATCCACAGAAACTCATCCACAGACGCACGTGCAGATACACACACACACACACACACACACACAGTGGGCGTGCATTCTGTGTCATCAGAGGACTTGCCCTTGGTCTTGCTGTGATTGTGTGAGTTTCACAATGTAATAAGCCCCTCCTCTCTGTCGGTATTGAAGCAGTTAGAAAGCATGTCTGACTGCTGACATATGCCTGAAGCATTTTTAGAACATCAACAAATAAATGGTTATGGCGATAATGATTATAATGATGATAATAATCGTAATTAACCTTTATTGGTGCCTTCCGCCGAACATTCCCCAGATGGGAGTGTTTTACAGAACATTTCAGAACATCGTCCAATTAATGAAACGCTAATACCAATTAAACCTTAAACCTTTACATTTAACAATTTAATGGAGACACGTGTAACACATTAACTGTACTAAATCATAAAGTGAACACGGTATGTCACCGGCGATTAAGGAAACATGCTAAGTCGAAAAATACCGGCTTCTCCGGTATGTTCTCCTTTGAAATGTCCATTCCCCGGGTGCGAACGTCTGTTTTCCGTCTGTTTCGGGCCTGCGCGATTCGCTACGCAGCGTGGACTCACTTGCCCGCCGCCCCGGTCGTCTCCCCCGTCAGTCGACTGCTGCGAATACATTGACTTACAGCGTCGAGCTTGTCGTCGCCTTTCATTGTCCAAATACAATATTTGCACTTGTCTCAAAATAAAATGTCGAGTGTGTGTTGGTTCAGTATCCTCAGCCTGGCAACCCGCCTGAGCTCGGAGTCTGGGGAGGAGGAGGGGCGGGCGCAGACAACTGTCTCCAGTATTGGGAATTTGGACCGCAGTTCCCATTGTCATTGATACATATAATACCTTTTATTTATATGTCGTATAAATAATAAATAAATAAAGTAATAAAAAAAAGTTTTATCATTGAGCAAATGGGTAGTGTCAGCGAGTTTTATCATTTAGAAAATAGATAAGTGTCGGCGAGTTACCTTATCTTGATTAACACCGTTTGGGCTATGAGCGCGTGTGAGCGCGATGCCCAAGGAAAACAGACTGTACTCTTTAAATGTGTCCCGGCGGCACCGTTAAAAGTTTTCACAGTCACAGTTTGTTTTATTGTGGAGGAGAGCCGCATTTTTTTGAAATGATCAAACATAACACGGCTCGGGTCAAGACGTACAAGGGAGCTGCCATAAAACGATACGATACCGCCGCCGGTGGACAGCTTTCTCTCTGGGGGTCGGTTGAAAAGGAAAGCCGAACGGGATTTATAGCCGGGGCCCGGACCTCGAAAACATCCCCTCGGCGCGGGGACGTTTTCGAGGTGGGAAGAATTTTCGGGGTAGTCCAGGCGATGTAGGTCCTTCGTAATTGAAAGTGAATAAGTGGCGAGCGTATAAAATCTCTTGGTCAAAGTTGAATTCCATTCCTTAAATTCCTCGGTAGTGATTGCGGTCTCTGAACTGAGACTGTATGGGATTTACAAAAACGCTCAAATTCTCGTCGCGTCTTGTTAATCGGTTTAAGTTGAAAGTATTCGGTGGCAAACTGTGATCTGCCGTTACATCGCGAGGCTGTTGTTGGAACCGATCCGAAAAAGTGAAGGAATTAGAGACGGGCCTTGTCAATAATTGTTTTTTATTCGGGAACACACACACACGCTTAAGGATGCACACACACGTCTGTCTGTCTGGCTGGCTGGCTGTCTGTCTGTCTGTCTGTCTGGCTGGCTGGCCTCTATCCTGCTGAAGGAATGCCAGTAATAGAGGGTTGTGTGCGCTCGCTAGAATCACTCACAAAATGGACATTCAGGCACGCACGCACGCACCCACGCACCCACACACACACACACACAGAAAAAGCAAAATGCACACACGCACTCCACGCGCACTCACACACAAGTACATGCAAAACACATACCCGCAATTATTCTGTTTTTCCGTTTGGTAGTGGCACCTCTCTTAGCATTCCTCCGGGGCCTTTACAAGGCCAAGGCGGGTTGTTCTTGGCCAGGGACGCGGACCCCACGGGTCAGTGGCCCCGGTCCGAGGTAGAGAGCGAGACCTCTAGCCGAGTGCCGCGGAGTGAGTCAATCCCTCGGGACGCACAACTGCTCTCTACACACACACACACACACACATACACATACTCTAAAAACAAACTGAGTGTAGGGCATACAATTAAAAGTTTTCTTTTTTTTTTGTGCAGATGGAGTGCGTACTTGTGCGCTTCATATGTGTGCGCCGCGCGGACCGTCGTGTGATTATGTATGCGTTCGTAGAGCGAAAAAAATAACGAGAGGAGGGAATTTGCACACGACCGTTTTGGCCTTAAAGGCAGGCAGCGCGCCGTAGCGTTGCCCACGCGATATTATACATTCGTTTTTTTTTTAATGTTAACTTATTGTTTTAATTATATTGGATGTAATAAAGCGGGATACTACAGCTGCACCGGAAGCGGCGGCTATCGGAATGACCGTTACTTATATTACGGCTCCCTTTACTGTCGTTTTCTTGTCGTTTGTTTGGGGGGGGGGGGGGG
>JAOPJI010000135.1:10766405-10780803 GCA_027122695.1 Merluccius productus
CCTGTCAGTCAGGCTTAGATTTCCTCTCCTTATTTTCTGCTCCGTTCTCATGATTTCTCCATTTCCCGATATTCCCTTGCTCGTGGTCCAACTCGGAGATATTATAATGTCGTTATAAAATGAGACTCGCGTTCTCTTGGCTTGGCAAACAGTCTGACAGAATTGGGTCCGGACTTTCCGAGAGCCAGGGACAGAAAAACGGACGCACACGCGCACGCACGCGCATGCACACACACACACACACACACACACATGCACACACATGCTGAAATACTTTCACCAGTTGTCTCCTTCCCATTATAATGCAGTGTGTTTGTGGGACACAAAGGAGAGAGTTGGCTACTGTTCCCACTAGAAAAGAGTACAGCAGACTGGATCCTCACACTTAAAGAATCACTGGTGTCACATTTTCCCTTTCTGTCATCCTCCTGTTATGCTTCTTTCCACTTCTCTCTCTCTCTCTCTCTCTCTCTCTCGCTCTCTTCTGTCTCTGGACTGATCTGGCCATAAGGCTGTCCTTGACGACCGAATAGGCTGCTGTAAATTATTACCAGGAACACACACATATGCGCACACACACACATATGCGCACACACATACACACATGCACACACACACACACACACACATACACACGTGCACACCCTGCGGCATATATGCAAATGCCATGACTTATGATCCATAAACCTCCTTTGCTGACTACTTTGTCTTGACATTACACAGTGCAGATTACACACACATATACCACCCACCCACACCATACAGACATAACCATAACCATATCGATGCGCACACGCACAGTCACACACACATTAACAGAGTGCCACTCAGTCTAGCTTCTGCAATCCCCTGGTAAGTGCGTTTTTTTTAAGACACATATTTCTCAATATCCCATTTTCTCTGTTCGCTCATAAAACTCTTATATGTACTCATAGCACACCATTAATTATACTAAACGCAGTCCCACACACACACACACACACACACACGTGCCCCACAAACGAATACAAAAGCAGTGACACGCACGCACGCACACACACACACACACAGATTCTGTCAGCGTCGCCTTCCCTCTGAACAACCTTTTAAGAAGGAGGGATTGATTTCTTGTGGATGCACAGATTGCAAGTGTAAATTGGATACACACCCACACACCGACACACACACACACACACACACACACAGGAATGTTGCCCCTGGAGTTCCCAAAACTTGCCCCATCATCGGCGAGTGAAGAATTCTTTTGTTCAGACAGACAGACCGGTAGGTGGGTGGATGGGTAGGAGGGCTACATAATATTGCATTTTCTTTTCACAAGAACACGGACGCCGCCTTATGAGAATACCTGATTTGTTCTTGGATGCCGGCGTAATTGCACAGCGATTCAAAAAGAGAAAAGAAAACGGCTGGCAATTCTCCACACGACCCTCACCTGCGTGTGTGTAGCTCTCCGTCTACCTGTCTCGTCTCGTTACGTGTCTCACTATGGGGCTGTCTCTCTGCCTGGCCGTCCGTCTGTCTCGTTACCTGTCTGGTCTCACTTTATGTCTGTCTCTCAACCTGTCTTGTCTGTTTCTCTACCTGTCTGCATGTCTGTCTGTCTGTCTCTTTATCTCTCTCTACCTGTCTCTCTAACCTACCTGTCTGTCTGTCTGTCTGTTCTCTACACAAAACCTCTCCTTTCATATCACCAATGTTATCCATTGGGGGGGTTTAGGGTTCGGTGTTTTGCATACTTAGTGGGAAGTGGTCCTATCTAGCTGTATTGGTAGAGCACTGCTCTAACGCTGCCAGGGTTAGGGGTTCGATTCCCACTGGGAATATAATAGTCTATGCACTTGCAGAGTTGTAAGGCCCTTTGGGAGATTACATCATTGTACAATGTATTTAACCATGCCTTACCGGTTAACCACACATGCTGAATGCATCAAGGTCCACTGTGCGTCATTTTTAGTTTTCTTCAATAATCATCACAGACAGATTATTGATTTATTGAGTTAGTTTAACTTTATGTCAAACTAAACAAGAGGATGTACAGGAACTGCTTCTCATTACAATACATAATATATGTTCATGTATTTCTAAAGAGACTTACTTAAAGAGATTTATTGAAAAATAAAGCTGACAAAGCTTAAAGATGGCTATCTTTAGCATACACATAGTAACGTAATCATTATTGTCTTTAAGTTAGTCATCAGTCTCCTTAAATATGAAAAGTGTGATACTTTTCTAAGTTGTTGGAGCTGTAATTGGAAAAAACAAACAAAAAAAACACAAACAAAAAAGTAAAACAACGACAATAACCCCACAACATGTACGAGACTGTTAGCTCTGCACGCCAGATCGAGACAAAAACAAACCCAACACACACAGTCTTGGGGGCCCGGCAGCAAGCCAAGACTGCCACAGTGCTGTGATGGTGGTTTCCTCGGCGACAGCGCCTTAATTGATTCCTCCACTAATTAACATGCTCTAAAGACAGCTGAGCCAGGCGGCATTGTGTTTAACGTCCCCTGAACAGCACGGGTATTACTACTAATACCCGAGCGGTTTGCTTTGGTGCTGTTTGTGCACTGTGTACAGCCATTCACCCAAGCGTTTGCTCGGAGATGCTGTGGGAAAATGGCTATTGAATTGTGTTCTTCGTTTAGCTACTTTACATAATGAAAGGTTAAGAGCCTTATCTTTTCCACGTATAACCCAATGGAGGAGTCTTTGCCTCTTTCTTCGCTTTCTGTCTCTCTCGCTCTCGCTCCCTTGCTCCCTCTATTGAATGGTGACTTTGTCGCCACACATTTCATTCATTTCGTATCTGTGATTTACAGGCTACCACTTCAATGTCTTCTTTAGTTGTCACCCATCCGTGCGAGGGCAATAGCGCGCGACAGTGCGACATCAGTGTGACTTCCAGTGCTTAGATGGCACCGACCCCGCCAGGACAGCCCCAACCTAATCTCGGGCAGCAATGGTATAGCAGAACTTCTGGGGGAGACTGCACAGACTTTAGATATTTATTTGATGTATATATTTCTTTGTTATTTGTGCACGGTGTGCTTATAAATATTTGATTTGCGAGTAGTGGTGTGCTGAAATATTTCTTACATTTTTCACATTTTCTCTTTTATTTCATCTTCATTGGCGTGGCTATTTGTTTTCAGAATACACAGCTAACTAAGACATTAGACTGACATTCCTCAAGCTACGTCTTTCATTTAGAAAATTATGTATTTATCAAGTCACATATTAGTTACGATCACAATAAGTCACACGATGTAGCCTATTGAGCCTACCAACTTACCAACTACCAACATAACTAGATATTATGCCCTGCCCAGGCAAAACGGCTGTAGTGCTTTTTGTTTAAGAGCTTACGAAAGGAAAGGCCTAAATTGTTTAGTTAGGCTCGCTTAGGAGATAAAGTAGGATATAATACAGGGCTATTCAACTATTTTCTTGTAGGGGCCAGAATATTAAAATTGGAAATTAAGCGGGGCCGGAAAAACCACTCAAGCACTTACATGTGAACATAAAATACAACACTAAATACCCATAATAATGTGCATAAAGTGTGTTCACAATTTGTTTCTTACACAAAATAGAGTAGTCCGTTCATACAGTTCTACATAGACCTGTGTTATTCTTCATGTTTTTATATGATATATTTTTTCAATAAATCATAGATACAAAAGATACATTCTAAACTGATTTCATTAATGTGACAGATCGAAGGACATTCAACCTTTTTAACATTGAACCTGTACAAATCTGCTAAAAGTACTTTCATTTTTCATTTAATTCATAATTTTCAAATACACAATCAAAATAAATGACCTCCGCCCGAATCAATCTAGCAACGAAATTGCCAGCTATATCGAGACATCAAGCAACAAGTGGTCATGTTATTAACATTCAACAGAAATGGCCAGCTATATCAGTACGTCAAGCAACAACCGATCATGCTATCCAACATTCGACGTCCAAACACATCTTCTCCAAAATACTCTCCATCAAAGTCCATCGGCACAACTCTGTATCTGCCAGTCATCTCTGCTTGTTTTAACTTGTTTATCTCGTTTGAGCTCATCCAAAAGGGTTTCGAACGCATGTGTTGCAAGAGCTTCCACTCGTCTGATCATTGTTGTGTCGAACATCTGTATTTTTCGGATAGACGAGATTATGTTGTTCTCCACCTTATCATCGCTAACCGCGTCTTCAAGGGCAGCCAGCGTGCCGTCTTTCACTGTCTCACAATCTGTGAAGGGTTTATTTTTTCTTGTACGCAGAATCCCTGCAACACGGTGGGAGGCTGAACCACCTGCTGTGCTTCTACTGAATGTGGTGATACGTGAGGCGGCGCTTCTCAGATGGGGTTATTTTGTAACTGCGATAGCCTCACCGCAGATCAAACGTGCGGGTTTTTGGCCCACATTTCTGAAATGGATATTTCACAGTCCACTCCTCGTTGAATTGTTGATTTTCATTGTCTACCTTTTGGCCTTTTTTAAATCTTTTTTTTTTTTTACCTCGAACATTAGAGACAGACGTTCGCACAGAGAACGTGCGGGATCATGGGCGGGTCGCAGGGGGCGGGACAAAGCGTACGATTTGAGAGACGTAGGCCTATTCGCTGAAGAGACATTTAATATACTTGGTATACTTAATATGCTGTGTAGAATATAAACAGACTGAACACGGTTATATTTCACGCTGGTGCTATCGTGACTGCTCTCCTTCGCTGCCAGCGAGCGCTTCTAACTGGTGAAGCTGGGTTTGGATGGCGTATCTGCAGACCTTGGTCCGCAGAACCGCAGGCTTCTATCTTGCGTCTTTTTTATCTTGCGCGAATGCGAGCTCAGGTATTTTTATCTCGCACCTATGGGCCAATCATCCTTTGTCCTGCGAGTCGCTTTTCGCAAGGTTGGGGTGGATCCATCTTCATTAATGCAGTGGATAGATGCTTCGACTTAATACATAACTTTTAAAATACTTTACAGATGACATTGTTGTTGTGCAATTATGTAGTCAATGGCACAGAGGACAAAAGTTGGTTGGGTGCATCGGGAGCATCGCAAATGTGTTTTTGGAGAAAGTGAAATTGCAATAACCCGTAAGCAGATACATGCAAGCTTACAGTATTCAGCTGTGTCAGCAGTCCAGGTAAGCCTGTTCTCGGTGCCGAGGCAGCACAAGAGGTATTGTAGTGCGCCTTGTGTAAGCTCTCATCCCACACAAGCCACTGATGGACTCGGATTCTCCCGCAAAGCCAAAAAAAACAAGTCCTCGTTACAGTGCTCTTTCATAGTAGGTGGGATGGGATCGATGGGGACAAAGGGGGATGTAACCAAAGTCCCAACCCCACACACAGAACATGTTATCCTCACCGGCGTCTAATACTGTCCACAATGCCCATCAATCCAATCCACCTTTCGTCATGTCCCCTCCGTGCTTCCATCTGCAATCCGAGCCCTCTTGCTTTTGTCAACGGCTCTCGCTTTTTTTGTTGTTGCAGTGAGCATACGCGATATGTTTTACTTCCCATCCTCTCCCGGGGCCTCTCGCGTTTCATAAATTCTAGGCATTTTCTTCTGGTCTTTCTTTTTTTTTGTCAGAAAGGTGTTGCTTTCATTTCATACAACGGTAATTTCAACTGTAGATTAGGGGTTATAGCGGTTCCATGTTTCTAATTCTACGAATTAGAAACATGAAACCGCTATAATGAGCTACGATATCGAAATAGCTTCTGGAGTACGGAAATACCTGAAAAATATAATCAAATATGCAGTCCAAATCTCAGCAGGGGACTTGAGTACCCGTTTGGTAGGTGCTTTTTTCTTCATGACAGGTTCCACTAATTTACATAGAAAGTCACAGTTTTAATCTGTATTTTATACAGTCAATGTGCGTTACACCCACACCGTTTTTCTCTCAACAGCAATGCATGACCGCTCAACCGCAAAGGCTTTTTGACTACTAAATAATACATCCTGCTCCAAAACTTTGCCGAATTCAAATTAACATAATGTGAAAAGTATTTGTAAGATGTCGACAAAAATTACTCCAAAACGATTTTCGATTACAACATTTTTGTAATCGTTTACGATTTGCTTGACAAGTACTCGTTTACTCAAGTACACGTTTGCACCCCCCCACGCCGGAGTGCACATCGTTTCCAATCTTCTTCAAGTCACCCCCTCACACACAGTGCTAATCACCGGCGGGACGAGGGAGCAGGCGCGGTATATCCATTCATGTGTTGCTGCTGTGACTTTGACAACAACAGAGGAGCTGCAGAATTACTCATGAAAAGCTTATAATCATTTCTAAAAAATGAAAGTGATGTAAGAGAGGTGGAGGCCGCTTAGCGTTTTGCATGCAAATGCCATTTTTTGCTGCTTTTGGTTTTTTTCCCGACTTCGGTGGTATTCATGTATTATATTCCACGTTTATATTTAAGTGATGGTTATCTCGTTCATGATCTGCCTGTCTCCTCTTCAGCAGAGCCGATCTTTCCTTGCAGTTCTTGAGAAAATATATCTCTAAAACTCCAACATATTGAAAATGGTTGGATTTAAATGTAATCCTTGTTCCAAATCGGACGGAAGAAGGACTTGCCCAGCTCACTGTGGCAAGGTTCACTCGCTGTTTGACTGTCTGGAGTGAAACCGGGGGTGTAGGGGCCTTCGCTGGGTGGTCAGTGATCTCGCCGGGCGTGAAGGGCACCGGCGCTCCAAGTGCTGACCTCCGCTGTCATCCCTGTCATAAATGTATACACGTTTTTCTATTTAGGGTGGTAAGGGCTGGTCTGGGTCCGTTGGGGCTTGTGCTTTAATAGTACACGGGGCCTGAATGTAATTCACAGATTGCTACAACGTCTAGTATACATAATATATGATTGTCTGTCGCGTCATAGCCAATGTAGTGTACGTACGCAACCCTGTTCATGGTAACGGGGTTGCATGTCAGTAGAGAGCCAACTGTGTTTGTGTACTTGTGTGTGTGTGTGTGTGTGTGTGTGTGTGTGTGTGTGAGAGAGAACAAAAGACACCTTGATGATGAAGAGCTCCCTTCCGGAGAAAGTGCGAGCGAGGGGTGTAATTTGCCGGCCCCATGCCGAGATGGGGGAGAAGGGAAACAAAAAAGACTCCATACATAAAAAATTGATTCTTTTAGGTTTCTGTAGATACTGGATGAGAGCCTTTCCACCCGTGGTCAAGCCAACGATGAAGGCGGCGGCAGAAACGGGCTACAAAAAGGTGGATTTATGGGTGGATGTATGAAATGAGGCCGGCCATCTGATGAAAGTATATGTGGATGTAAGGTTAGAACAAAAACGGTTATAGCTGAATCATTTATCGTCCCCTTAACACTGAAGATCCCCTTTTTGGAGTTCAGCCGCTCGGCTCTTAAAAGCGTTGCACAAGATTTCTTTGTTCGGGTTAGTTATCTCACCGCACTCATTCACTTTTTTTGTTTTGTGTCACTATCTCGCTCGTCAGTCCGCTACCCACATTTTACACTTAGTGAATAATTTAGTCTCACCTCGGCACCGTGCAAACACCTGCCCGGTACCACCCACTTGGCACTCACTGCAAGCTCTTATCGTTTCGGCGCTCAGCTGCCATGTTTCCAAAGATTGAACTGCGGGAGGGACGTTGGGGAGTTAAGGAGGGATAAGGAGCTGGTGAGGAAGAGGCTAGCAGATAAACTGAACTGCAGTGTGGGCCAGAGTGAATTGTCTAAATAAGATCACACTGTTTGGTTTTCAGCCATTCTTTTTTTTCTCCCCACTAGACTCCACTTAGAGTCCAATTTGGTAATTGTCACTGGATACGCACCCTTTTGACCTGCGTGATTATGTTTTTCTTCTGCAGTAAATCATACCATATAATGTGTGTGTGTGTGTGGGGTGTGGGGGGGGTGTTTTGTCCTAACCCAGTGTGTCTCGTTCAAAAATGTTGCATTCTTGTGTTGTTTGGGTTTCCCCAGGAGACCCACGAGAGTTTTCCAGAGACGGACCAGAACACCTCCTTGAATGAGCTGGGCAGCGGCGAGGTAGAGGAGGGCAGCACCACGGACTGCGACGACGAAGACGGATGCCAGGCCTCGGGAGATGGCAAAGACAAGACCGGTACATACACATGTTACCTGCATATGCATGCAATACCAGAGAGAGAGAGAGAGGGAGAGGGAGAGGGAGATAGACTACTACTGTGGACCTGCACTTCCACACACACGCACACACACACACACACACACTCTCTCACACTCTCACACACACGCACGTCCCTCAAAGCTATTTCTACCCCTCTGTCCAATTTAGTAGTCGACCTTGTGCAACGGCGGGGTGAGAATAATCGACTGCATTATTAAAAACCCTCATCTGAGCAGCTCTCGCTGCGCTCAGCGTGGCGCTGAGAACTTGTTGATCCTCGTCTCCTCTCATCTCCCGCCTAAGATCTGCTTGCCCTTCACTTATGACTCTAGAACAGAGTTGGGGTAGGGGGTTAAAAAAGTATTTTTTTAGGGTGTTTGAGCACACCTTATCTGCCCCGTGGTTAATTGTTGAGTTAAAATGCTTCCAATTAGGATGTTAAGAGGGCGCTGTGAATCATTTCAATATTATCCCTGGAGCACATTGATATAGTTAAATAGAACGGAAAGCGCGCGTGTGTGTGTGTGTGGGCACGTGCATGTGTGTGTGTGTGTGTGTGGGCACGTGCATGTGTGTGAGAGACAATGCACAGCTTGTAAATGGGCTCTGAAGACATTCACGCTGGCGTCAACTCACAGAGCGTTTTGTAACTGTGGCAGCAGATGTGCGCAGGGCACAAAATTAGCAGCAACCACCAGCCAAATGCTGGTAAAATATGCTGGTGGATTTGCTTCACTCACCAGCCAAAAAAACAGTGGCTGGTAAAATGTGATCATTCACCAACCATTTTGCCATTGGACAAAAAAGTTAATTTTGCACCCTGTGTGCGCGGAGACACTGGGATTATGGTTTATTACATGAGGAGTGGCTATAAAAAAGGTAATGAAATGCACTGAGACATCCAGGAGGAGGCTGACGGGGCTGAGACCACGAAAGAGACAAGTCTCTATGATGAAAGCCCCCCCGCCCCTTCTCCCCCCTGCTGCAGGACTGCAGAACCTGCTGATTCTGACTCAGCACCACTGTCTCTCTCTCTCTCTCTCTCTCTCCTTTCTTCGTCTCTCTCTCTCTCTCTCTCTCTCTCTCTCTCTCCTGCCTTTGTCTCTCTCTCTTTCTCTCTATCTATCTAGCTCTCCTTCCTTCATCTCTCTCTCTCTTTCTCTCTCTCTCGCTCTCTCACTTTCTGCAGGAGAGCAAACTGCATTCTATTCAGCTAGATACACACATGCACACAGACATGCATCTTCCTCTATATATACAATACCCAGTATGCAATATCAGTATGGGTTTGTTCGTGCCTGCTGGTGTGGTCAACACTTCCAGTTTCACAGCGTCCAGCGTTCCACTTTAATCCCAAAGGGGCCAGACGAAGGCTACGCCCATGGTGACCCCGACACCGATCCTGCGCTGTCAATTCATCAATCAATAGCCATTACATTCCCAGTCACACCCAGACAGCCTCCCCTCTCTTACTCCCTGTGCCACCTGCCAGTCTGCTCGGGGAAACTTGTGACAGTAGAGCCTCCTGCATCCAAACAATATGACACAATCAATCAAAAGCACTATCTGGGATTTACAGGGCGAAAGCCATTAGTCTCTGCTCAGAGTATCGATCGACTCGCAGAGAGCTCCGTCACTTACTCCCGGCTGTCTAATAGCTTTCTTCACACGATGTGTCATCCTTTTAGCGGCGGCTCACACAAGTTCAAGATTTTAGGACGGTCGAATTCCCATTCAAATCTGTCTGTCTTCCATCCGTAGATATCCTGTGTGTGTCTTTGATGTGTATTAACCTGGAAATCAGCAGTTCATTTTTTGTATTTCCACAACCTTTTTTCACACACAATGATTCATATACAACACTTATATTGTATGCCTCAAATCAGGCTTTCAGACATATATTATAATACATACATTACAATTACAAAAAAAGCCTATACCGTGACTCGCCCCGACGCACACTGCGAGCTGAACCGAACTGAACAGTGGCGACTCCTGCACCAACTGCCAGGGCCATGGCCGGCGCTAACAGGGGAGCGAAAACCAACCTCCCCTGACGGAGCCACATCCTTCCCGCTCCCCTGCAGCTACCAGGACCCGCACCGTGACCCGCTGCGTTGCGTGGCCATCACTTATTAGCCGTAATAGCGCTTATGGCTGCTCTTTCTAAAGAAGCAATTCATTAGCAGCTAGCTCATTAGGGAAGTATGAACTGCTGAAGGACCCGGCGTGGCACAATTTAGAGCACTATTCTTTCATTAAGCGGAGAGCACACTCGCCTTGCCGCGCTTGAGACCATCACCTTATTCGTCCGGGCCGCAAAACCAACATTGGCATTTTTAATGTTTAATGAATTTGTGTCTCTGGTGTTATGAAGAGCAGTTCTCCTTCCTAGGCTTTTGTCCGTATCTTCACAGGCAGAGACGTGGCTATCCGAGAGAAGTAATGTGATTCTTATGATATTAAAAGATCAGAAGCTGCTGGGAGCTCTTGATCTGTATGAAATATTTTTTCATACAGAATTTTTTTCTTTTCTTCTTCTTCTGCTGAGGAAAAAGCTATTTCAGGACGTAGACGATAAAAGATTAGATATTCTGCCTCTTCCTTTGTCACACTCTTTCACATACACTCACCTTTTCCCTGTTATCTCTCTCTCTCTCTCAAACACACACACCTGCCTTGTTACTCGGGAATACTGTTTTGTCGTTGAGGCAATCTGCTCGACAAAAGCGTCAGAAGTGTGGAAAACAAAGAAACAGAAAGTGCAGGTTATACATCTCCGAGGAGGTGGAGAGGGGAACGCATGGATAAACACTGAAATCAGGCCATAGGGTGTGTACAACCGCAGGAGAAAGTTGAGATTACAACCGTAAAAGTACCATTCTCTTTCGATGGCAAACACCATCTGTCAGGAGCAATAGTCAGCCAGTAGAGAGATTGAAGACACCCCCGGCTACTCTAACACACTCCAGCAGTTTAGTTGCTAAAGCCATACTTTCAGCACGATCGTATTGAGCGTAGCTGTGTCGCTTTGTGTTTAAAGAAGCTTATGTGTGGCAAGATAAGATGGAAAATGCACATTGATGGGTCGATGTGGAAGAATGGATCGATGGGATCTATTCCTCAGGGTCTTATAAAGGTAGTTCATATTTGTTAGGGCTTAGTAACAGCATCTGCAAGGGTCCTTGTGTTATTGTGGTAATATGTTCTTCACAGAAACACGTGTGCACGTGTTACCTCAGTACGGCCTTGGATGAGGTAAGGATGTTCAGCGCGTCATTCCGCCGTTTGTTCGGCTAGTACTTTTTATAGTCGGCCTTATCATGTGCTCGACCAAGAAAGGCACACACTTAGAAACTTAGAAAAAAAACTGCGGTTTGGAGATTTAGAAATGTATTAGATGTATGTGAGTAGCCGATTAATAGTTTAGTCTGTCGGTACTGCTCAAATCATGCCATCGGATTTGGAATAACTACAGAGAAACACAATGTTGGTCACTGTTGCTCTTGTATGCCAATGTTGGTTATGTACAGTTAATGCGTTCACATGTTTACTTGCACCTGTAGTAAACAGTGATGAACCCTTCAAACACTGCAGGCAACACACACAGGACAGGAGCGCTGTCGGTGGTACTTCAGGCTCTGACCCTTCTGACCCTTAATTTTGGCGTGGACATCCAAAAAAACATCGGCGAAACCTCAAACACAACAGATTCCTGCGGTGCGTCTGCGACGGAAAGTCAAACGCGTTGGGAACTTTTATTTTCTCTCCACCAGGCCACAAAGGTGGGTGGCAGCTGTTGCTGCTGGCAAGGAGCAAACATTCCTGACGTGCAGCAGCACCCCTTCACATGATACGTCCAGCCGGCTCCAGGGAATTATTCCAGACCGGCCTGTAATACACAACAGCCCGCTGCAGATACCGCCGCGATGCACGCCCGATGCACGCCCGATGCACGCCCGATGCACGCCCCGCGCACCTGTCCCTCATGTTATGGGAAACGAGAGGAGCTATGGGAATTAGACGGGATTAGATCAGATTAGAGCAGAGCACACACCTGATAAGTCCCTGTTGAGAAATTGTAATTTACTGCAGCGGCGGGGGTTAAGAAACGTGGACGAACCGGTCGCAGTACCTTGGTTCCTCCCTAGCTGCATAAACCCGGTCACCTCTAGACAGACTGTCACATATGTGTGAAATGTGTTCAGGGTGGCGAAGGGAATGGCAGGGTACATCTATTACCACAGGGGGATGAAATGAATGTCGACGCGCAAGAATGGGAGGTTGAAGGCCGACGAAAAAAGCCGAACGTTTATTTATGCGCAGTGGCCCGCTAAGAGGGGACAGATTAAAATAACGTACTAACCCAGTAACGATGAGCAACAGTGTGCATCGTGTACTTTGCTTAGATCGATCACATGCGCACATGTGCGAGACGGTCCTACGTCGATTACCGCGCGAGAAAGTGACACGGGGCAAAGAGCCAACCGGTGTGGACGCCAGACAGTAGGGGTAGGGAAGAGGTTACGGTGGTAGACTTGGGGAACAGTCTAAGCCAACATTCAATGTTACTCAGAAGGAGGGTGGAGGAGTTTTGCTTTGAGGAGGCCACTGCAGTGGTAGTCCTAGAAGTGGCAAACAGGTACTCCCCTTTCCCCCCCCCACCCCCCCCTGTCTGACTAGGGACTGGCGTGTGTAGCAGTGTAGGGCTGGCCAGCAGATGTCAAGGCTCCAGCCATACTCCTGCGGATATTGCCACCATTTCCCCTGGTGTTTCATCTGGGGCTCAACGGGCTGAGGAATACTTCTGCAGGGCAGGGCCGGGTGGAACAACAAGAGTGCAGGGAACAGGGATCAGAGGAGACTTAGGCCTGGCCTCGGAGATTGTCTGGCTTCAGGTTGAATGCGGTGGCAGTAAGTCAGTGTTTCTGCACTGGTACTTGTGTTGTGCTTGTTGTCTGCCGTCGGTGACCTTTCGGATGACATGAGGCACGACTCCTACCACTTATTTCGCGCGTGCGAGAAGAACGATGCTTCACGCTACGGCGTTTTGAATGGCGCCCTGTCCCGATCGCGCCCTTTCCACCGAGTGAATAAGAGCGATGACCCTCCCCGGCCGTACGGCACATCCAGAGCGCTAACAATATAATATATTGTACCATCTTTAAAAAAAAGTAACGATCTCCCAAAGACAATGTACGTTCAAACTTCCCTTGTCCTTTATCCTCGGACTCATTACTATCCACTTTAACTGTATTTTCCCTGCCTTCGTTCCCCTCTAGTCGGTCCCCTTGTCACCCCAGCGACCCATTTTCTATCGCCTCCTACGACTAGCATGGCTTATTCCATCGTGACCTGTGTGTGGGGTTTTTTGGTGTTTTTTTTTTTTAACTATGCCATTTTAAGAGCGCATTAGCTTCAAGGGCCCCCTAGCCACGAGGTCATCGCGGAAGGGAAATGGTTTTCATTAGCGCACATCATCGTTTCCTCCTCTGAATGGTATTAGTGAAGTCTTTATGGCTGAGGCTCTCCAGCACACCTAGGAGACCCCCGACCAGGGAGACGTTAAGCGGCTGCTTCAGACTCTCTTCTCCGCGCGTTACCAACCGAGGGAGGAGGAGGAGGCGGAGGAGGAGGAGGAGGAGGGAGCAAAAGATTAAATGCCCGGCCCGTTTGGAAATGTGATGATATTTAGACTTGTTTTACTTATTAGTGACTATTAAGTTAAACAATAGGGTATAGTATAGCATACAATGTAGTATAATTATAAAGTGACTAAGTGACTAGTGTGGTCTGTGTCCTGCCATGCTAAATGTCAGACTTGCATAAAGGTCTGAGCAGCAGGAGAGGTTTCGTATATTGGCATTTGGTTATTAACACGATGCATCTGCGGTCATCCCAAACACACAGTTTGGAGTAAACACAGACAGTCACACACACAGACACACACACACACAGTTTCAAAACCACAGCTCCCTGAGATGTATGTCGGAGCTCAGCCTCATTCTGCATTCAGACGATCCATTAAGTCATCTTTTGTTGCTGGCAACACACACCTAATTATATTAGCATTATCGACAGGGAGGAAGGGCCCGGGGGGCCTTGGTGATATCTATGGATCACTTAGACGGGGCCGGCGCCTACAGCTTCGTCAATAACCAACCGGGGCCAAGGGGGTAGGTGTATGGGGCGGGGGGGGCGGGGGGGGGGGGGTGGGGTGGTCTGTCAGGTCGCTGACCTACAAGT